>BMAU01019390.1:0-60000 GCA_019973935.1 Trichonephila clavipes | reverse complement strand
TGAGAGGTGGTATTTTCAGAATTTGGGAACAGCTATAGAGATACTAGTGGCATACAATGAGAGCAGTGCACTTGACGTCATTAACCTGTTAAAAAATTAAGTAGCCTCCAATATCCAAATTTCGGGCGGATAATTTAAAATTTCTATTTAAAATAATTAAATAGAGCTCATGATTCATAATACCATGAAAAAATACCAAATTACCTGAAGCCCATTTACACCCCCACACCAGAACTCCTTCACTTTCATGCTTCAGCATGGAAGTGAAGGAGTTCTTGTTCCACATAAATTGGATTAAACTCCTTATTTTTCATTTACAAGCTATTATAGGTTAATCAGAACTAAAATTGTTGAATTGTTTGCCATCCCAGTCAATTTGCTGTCAATTTTGAATTTTATGAAACTAAATTCCAAGAATCTAGTTGGATCAATAAAACATGGAGGTATAGCTGCTCCCAAATTCTGAAAACACCTCTCAATCACTTTATTTAGCCCAGTAGAACATATTTGGGAAGAATTTGATTTTAAAAAAAGAAGAAAATATGACATATAAACACATAATATGAAGTAAAAACTAATCACAGAAGCATGGAGGAAAATCCATGCAGTTATTACGAAAAACTGATTAAATCTATACCAAGACGCTTTAAAGTTGTTGTGGACACTAAAAGATATCCTATTAAGTACTAAATTAAGAAAGAAATACAATATGTAAAGCTAAGTTGAGATTTTTGTTAAGTGTACGAAGACTTTTGTGGCGTAATTTTTAGTAGCTTTTTGATAATTAATTTTAAAAAAAAATGGTTTTACTATCTTTAAAAAATTAATTATGTCATTCCATTTAGAATAAGTTGCAGATATCATAAAAAAATTTAAATGTATTATTTTTTATTAGTCGAAAACATTAAATTTTATAAGAAATTGCAAGTGTATGAACACTTTTGTGGCCCACTGTATATCAATACTCTTAAAACTCTTTAAAAAAAATTGTGAAATTGTAAAGAGTGAGTAGCTACATTTATTATTTGAATGGCTAAATAAAAACAATACATTTTTTTGCATTCATGTAAAAAGTGTCTCATGTTTAAATAGCAAAATAATGTGGGGAACTGAGGTGTACACAGACTACTGTTATGGAGAGGGTTTACACACATTTAAAAAAATAAGGTGACAAGTTAGAGATAACACTGTAATATAATCTTCATGCTAAAACTTTAAACTTTCTTGGTGTATGGGAGGGGTTTGAACCTTCAAACTCAACTCTTGTATAGGCTGCTGGTATTGAATATTCTCCTTTGGAATAAATATGACCAGAACATGAATTTAGTTAAACAAGAGTATACATCTCTTTTTTTTTTACATGGTAGATATGTTGTTTGGAAAACTGTGCAAAAAAATATCAAAAAATGCATGCGACATAGGTAAATTTGGGGATATGTTCCCTAATTTTAAAAAATAGTGGAAGTTGAAAAATCTAAATATTTTTCCAAAAAACCAGGTAAAAAAAGTAATAATAAAAATTAAAAATCCCTGTTACATATGTATAAAACAAGATAAAAAATAAACCTTGTGTACTGTGAAAATTTAGTCTAAGTATATACACAACATATAAAAATTCAGATTGAAATTAATAATGAAACTACCAACAACTATTCATCACTGCTTGATAACAAGCAAGCACGTTTATTACAAACTGGACCGGAAATGTTATTACTAGCAGCCACAGTATGTTGTTGTTAATACAAAGTTGCTTGTATAATACTTGATATTCTGCTACACAAAACTTATGATTATGTATGAATTTTAATGAACGCTTTATGTTAGGATCATGAGTAAGAAAATGTTGTTCCAATGTTGTAGCAAATTACAAGCCCTCGTGAATTAAACCAGCTGTTAATAGCTGAACTTTATCTACGACTTCATCCTTATTGACTTCTTTATTATCATATATTGTCATAATTTTGATCAAATTATCCTCATCCTTAGGGCACAAATCCTCTAATTTTTTGAAAATTCATGCTACAACCGAAAAAACATTAAATGTGTGTATGTTATTCCAAAATTGTGTAAAAAAAGAGTTAGCTGTATATTGAATAATCAGTGCTCATTATTTATTGAAGTATTGTGAATGACTTCACAATGCTTCACATATAGAAGAGGCATCGGGTGATTGGATTTGTAAAATTATAATATAACTAAATACTAGATTCTTAGGAAAAAAGGTACTTATTGCTTTTAGGAACATAAAGCCAAATATGGAAACATGTTGTGAACACTAAGTGCTGTTCAATCATTATGTTTATAGTGAATGTATTTCATTAGATATGATTTATGTTCATATTGATGACAACTCAGAAAAGCAGTCATCAGCCTTTGTTTCATATTACCAATAAGTATATACTGTTAAGAAATTGCATACTTTTGGATGTAGAAACCCCTTCTCTATTTACACTAACATTTAATTAAAAAATTCACTGAAATCTGTCAAGGTATTTTCTTTAAAAATGAACTTAAATTTTCAGTTATGTATATATATATATATATATTTCCACATTAACCATATACGTTTCTTATTTTCGTTTAATTACTCCTAAATTATTCATAAATGACAGTTTTTGTATATTTTTTCATTGCCAGATGTTAGAAAAAATGTCTCTAAATGAATGCATTAGTTTCATTTGTAGAAAAGGTAAAACTAATAAAAATAACCATAAAACATTTCTGTAATTGAAGAGGAGTTATCAAATATTTTTGTTGACTTTTTTAAAATTAAAAATAAAATTCAAGCTATGGATTTGAAAAAAGTACAGAGTTTAAAAATCAATAAGGAGATCTAATAAAATTTTATTTGACTCATTTTAATAAATTAAAGATGTTATAAGACTTGCAGTATTCTAATTATTATCCTAATGTATTATCGTAGAGGAAAATACAATTAGAGCCATAAAATCTAAGGATACTTGCATAGTATTCCATGGACCAATTTCGCCATGCAAAAGATATCACCATTTCAAAAAATGTTCTCTCATTGTTATTATTACTGCGTTAGAACGTGCACTGGAATGGTTTCTACCATTGGTTGTATATCATGGCTTTTGATTTCATGATATTGGTCAATGGTATAATATATAAATATCAAACTAACAATTGTAATCATTAAATGTACAGAATTCAAGCATTATATATCTTTGCTTTCTAATAATCAGTGTAAAAGAAAATAATTCCATTTTTATCTAATTCTTTGAGATTCTAATTTGAAATATAGATATAATCAAGTAATAATTTAACAAGATGAATATCTGATTACAGCAAACAAAACTAAAGTTCCAATATTTAAACCCTTCTCACTGACTGTCATGCATAAATGTCCACAAAAAATGCACTAATTTCTCAACCAACATCTTGGTGTGCCAGAGCATTTTCTCATTCACCCTAGCTATCTATCACACGTTTGTGTTAGTGTCTTGGAACATTTTAAAATCTAGAACTTTGATGCAAGATGGCATTGTATGGCCATAGGATTTGAGATGCATGTAGATTTGACCTTCTACTACATATGAGAGAAATATGGTTCATGTGCACGTAGATTTTGATTACCATAAAATCCGGCATATAACGAGCACCTCCCTACAATGTGCACCTATACTTTCAAGCTGCATTTTTCAATTTTTAGGTATACTCACCGTATAATGTGCACCCAATTTTTAAGAACAAAAACACCTGAAATATACGTGTGCAATTCTCTTCTGTTTTGAAGTCTCTTATTCGAAGTATTATTCCAAGCTTTAGAGAAAATAGTGTACTACAACCATTAAATTCATGAGGAATGTCATTTCTTTTAAATAAACAGTATTTCGATATGTATAGAAATCTAATTTTTTCTATGCTCATCTCTTTTCTTTATTTTTTAAGCTCTGATTTTTGTACTTGGCGTATAACTGCACACAATAAATTTCAATCTTATTTTTTGTATTCAAAGTGCGGGTTATATGTTGGATTTTAGGGTACATAAACAGAGAAAGAAATGTTTTTGAATAGCATGCTTTATGGCAGTTCTTTAAATGAGCTGGTTGTTTTTATTTATAGCTAGTAGCAGAGTTTTATTTCCACTAGAATACTAAATATTTGGGTTTACAGTCCAGTTTTTAATAGATAATTAGAATTTGTAGATGAAATTTTACACTTTTTAACATTACAGTATCAAAGCATTGAAAATGTTCAACTGAATTTGAAATAGTAGAAATGATGCAAAATATTTCAGATATTACTTCTGAAACAGACTGAAAGTAATGATAGAGATACAGTGATATATTTTGAAAATATTTTTAAAAAACCATTTTAGAGTATGCGGTATTTAGCTTGTGTCAATTAATATTTAAAACAATGTACCACTAATTGTTTGCAGGGTATAACATGTGTTAATGTACTACATGATAAACAAAGTCTATTTACCTATATTTTAAAGCAGGTCTCCAATAACTTGATGTTGTTTTATTAGTTTTTAAAGAATTTTTCTATTTATATCATTTTAATAAATATTGTTTTTCATTATTTTTATCAGATTGCTTTGTATTGTTTTAAGAATTTTAAATTCATTTTATTTCCAATTTAGATTAAGGTAGCATTTATATGACTTTTTTATTTACAGTTTCTAGTTAATAAATTACAATGGCTGAGAGACCTCCAAGGAAAGCTAGAAAATCAATGAATAATTCTGGAAATGGCGATGAAGGAAATTCAAATACAGTAATTAAATAATTTTAATTGTAATTTCTTATGCAGTAATTTCAGAGTGGTTATTCATCGTATGAGACAAAAATGTCAATTAGAAATGTTATAAATTTTGTTTTTAATAAATGTTTTAGAGTGAGTTGAGTTAATATTAACGTCGCACTGTTCAGCTACACGAGGGCTTTTGGCGACGGACCACGTAATTTTGAACCATGGTCAAGTGACGTGGACGACACCTGAGCTGGCACCCCCTCTCCTAACTACCACACCACACCAACGGAAGGACGTTTCAGCTCTCGACAGATTTAACGTGCATCGCTGCCCTACACGGCGGGTCTTTAGTGGCACTGGGATCGAACTCATGACATGCCTGCCATGGTTGGATACCTTAACCACTGGGCTACCGCAGCCCTAAATGTTTTAGAAGAAAAAATTTAAAATTTGTAAGCTATGTGTGGAGTAAAATAATAATTTAAAATGATTATAGTTTGAAATGTGTTGATCTAATATTTGATACTTAGTTTTAAATGTCTTGAGTGTTATCTAAATTTTACTAAAATAACACTTGCAAAAGAGGCAATTAAATTATATTTCAACAAATGTAGCGTATGGTTCTTTATTTATAATTTGTAAACTATGCAGTTGTAAGGAGTTTTTTAGTTTATTGTCCTTGTGTTTGAACTCAAACTCTTGGATCACTTTTTGAAAATTAAAGGAGTTTGAAAGAGTCATTAGTAAAAGAAAGATAATTTAAATTTGTCATTAAAGATTCAATTAATATATATTTTTAGACTGGTGAAGAAAAAGAAATTACTTGAAGATTTTTTTTTATGTATGTTTTTTAAAAGTTATGCATTACTATATTAAGAAAGTTAAATTATATCTGCTAAAAATATTTAACTGTGTTAAGGAAGTTAAATGATTCATGTTAATCATTATCTCAAAGTGTTTTAATGTTATTTCATTTTAAATATGAAATGAAATAGGCAATTATGATAATCTGAGAAATTGAAATGTTTTGGATTTTTAAAATTTTTATTGAATATTTTGAAATGTAACTGAAAGACAATTTAAATAAATACATATTCAGTAAAACTATTTGCCACAGGATTATTGTTATTATATTGCCTATTACTTAAAATGAATATGAATTAAGTAATTTTTAATATAACGGGTGTTAATCTTAAAATGTATTCTTAAAAGAATATAAAATTGATTTCCTTAATTCTGAAGTATTTGAAAAAAATGTGAATAAATTATATTTGCATATAGAATTGTGTATTCTATATTCTTTTTGTTGTTGATTGTAATGAAAATAAACTTAAAAGAAATTCATAATTATAATAAATATTAACCAAAAATAATATAAAATGGTTACTATATTGAAATTTATAAATTTAAATTTAAGCTGAACAGTGTTTTTATATAAACTATCTGCTTTTTTTATTTCGAATAACCTAATGTGAAAAGTAATTGGCTAAGATACAACTGTTTATGCTCTCATTTATGTCATATTTAGGACCTATTTTCTGAGAAGTTATGAAAATTTATATAACAAGGTAAATCCAGCCAAAATCTTTATATCAAATTGCAATCACCTTGTTAGATTTTTTTTTTCAAATAGGGTTGTAGATTGGTATTTTGCCATTGCAAACATAGTACATTCCCCGAGAGCTGGTATAACTTTTTAGTGTGGTACCATATATAAGTGGATACCAATTGCCACAATTTAATTTTAACACCCAGTTTCTTCTCCAGAGGAGTTCCCTTCTGATTTTCTGCATGATGAAAATCCACTGATTTGGGCCAGGGTCAAACCGGCAAACTTGGGAGTACAAAGCCGGCACCAAACCAACTATGCCTCCCAGCCTACTATGGTTGCCTAAGTTGATAGATGAAGGAGTTTACTATAGTTTCTTAATACAAAATTTTTATTAAACTGTAAAAACCAGTTGGTTTTTTTTTTGCATGTTTTCTGAAGAAATTTTCACAAGAATTTTTGTACTTTTATTCTTTTACTAAAAATTAGTATAAATAAAAATAAGTAAAAACATTAAGAATTTCTTGGATTAACATCTAGATGAATTAACCAAAAAGGTAACTTATTTTAATTATAATTATTTTGGTTTCTTCTTTGTTGGAATTGCTTAAATTATCCAAATGCATGTAATTTATTTTACATTATTTATATTTATTTAATATTTTTTGTTAAATTATTGTCTTTTTGTTTGTATTTCTTATTTATAAATTTTATAATTTAAGGGTTTTTTTTGTTTTAGTTTACCCATTTGTTTAGTTATATAAGTAGCCACACTTAATTCATTGAATTGTTTTCTTATTTGCAGACTCCTTCATCTAACATTTCTACTATATCTAAACAACCAAGAAATCAAGCTAGAAAATCAACAGGAACTCGTAGGACTGTATCAAATTTTTCAGAATTAAATGAATCAAATGAGGTTATATAAAATATTCTCTTTTATTGTGTTTTATTCAATAGAAATATTTAAGCATTTTATCAGTAATGTTTTGGGAACGAGCAAAATTATTATAAATTATTTTTTAATAAGCTTAAAAGAATCATCCTTGATATTATCACAGATTTCCCAAATAAATATATTTGAGCTTTTCGCTTAAGATCTGATAGTCATTTTATTTAATTTAAGAGTAGGAGCTGGTTTTAGTGTCAAACTAATTCATAAATAACCAGAAAGTTAGAATTCCTTTTAATGGTGAAAATCACCTACTAAATTCTGATATTATTTACAAGATCAGAAAAATAGAGCTAATTGAATTCATTTTGCTGAAATTATTGATACTTATTGGTTATCATTGTTCATATTTTCTTGATGAGTTTCTGTGTTGCACAAAAGCATGTATTTTTTATTTCTATAATTTTTTTTTATATGAAGCTGATTATTTTGTTTATAAAAAATTGTTATTTAAAGATGCATGTTTATTAAAAGCTTTTAATAGAATAAAGTTGGCTTATCCATGCTATGAATTTGGGTCAATGGCAATTATAAGTTTGCAAATGTTTGGTGATTGCAAGTAAAAGTGATGTTAATGATACCTTAAATGAGATTTTATTATCCTATTAATGATTTAAAAATGATTCAAGTATATTATTAATAATATTTTTTAAAATGATTTTAATAACTATTACTAATATTTTAAATTTGAGTTTAACAAACTATTAATATTTAAGTAGTGAATTTTAAATTTATATATATAACACATTCATTAGCTACAAGGAGTACATAAAATCATTTTCAAATAATTCTATTTACTACTCTATGCACACAGTGTCCACACTGGTTTGTCTAGTAATTACATCATTATTTTTTTTAAAGGGGAAAAAAACAATTCAGCATGTTTCTAAAATATCTCAAAAGAAAACTGAATTTATTTGAGATTAAATAAAATAAAAGGAAAAAAAGACAGCATTAATTCTGAGATTTTCAGCAATTCTTTATTTATCTGACTGGGAAGATGTGAAATCTGTATAAAGGAAAATAAGTGTTAATTTAAAATAATTGCTCATCGGTTATAATATTTCCCCCAGGCTTGAAACAGGTAATGCAGTTTTCAAAAAAATCTGTTCCAGATATTCCAAGTTTATCTTTTTAACTCTTCAGATATGGGAGATTTCAAATAAAATATATGAATTCATAGAATTTTACAAAACTTTTCCCTCCACCCCATAGTTTCCATGATGAATTCAAATCCCATGAGTTAGACCATGAAGAATGAATAAATTATCATGAAAGTTCCTTTCTTACCCATTATATCTCAAGTATATAAAATTTCAATAAATGCATAAATCTCTTCTATCATACCTGCCCAATTATCAGTTTTAAACGTATGTCTTGCTTCTTTAAAATTTATGTAAAATTCTAACTAAAATTTGTTATTTGTTGTAGCAATACATCGAAAACACTTTCAGTTTTTTGTAAAGTTTTTAGCATAAGTAGTTAGAGCACTGGCTTGATACATTTTTTTTTTTTTTTTTTTGCTTTAAATATATTCCAGTACTTTTCTTATTTATTCATGCTTTTCACTGTGTACCATTTGCAGCAAGATCAATTTTATATCTTGTATACAGCATATAGTGTTTCTTTTTTTGGATACAGCATATAGTGTTAGCGTATCAGAGTCTAATGAAGAACTATTTTCATAATTTTTGTTTTTTAAATGATTTTCAATACTCAGGTTTATTTTTTGAAAGCTCTCATAAAAGAGTTGCTGTTTCATCTAGTGTTATATTTTGTAGTATTGTATTTTTTTCTACTAAAATTGAAGAACTAAGTTGGTTAATTATAATGAAAGGACATAAAAACTGAAGTGAAATAATAGTCAAATAACTCAAAGCATTAAGTTTGTTAGTGATGGAGAACTGTTTCAGTGGGTGCATGGAAGTAACCATTTTTCTTGTCAAAAGTGCTAAAGAAAAAAGTAAGTCAAAGAACCTATACTTTCGTGATCATGGTAAAAAAAATATTGCAAATTCCAAGGTCGTGAGAAGTGAAAAATAGGAGCGAATGTAACTTTTTTGTTTTCTCTATTCTGTTGGATCTTTTTTAGGATTATTGTTTTATAATTAATTTACAAAATAAGGAAACTATTTTTTCTGCATGAATAAACATTAAGAGAATAATGAAAGGCATTGAAGGAAATTAACTAACATCAGATTTTTTAAGAACTGCAAGCGTTTTAGAAACTCTTGTATTTGAAAAAACTGCATTAGGTATTCTAACATCAATCTATAGAGAATCAGATTAAATAATGTTCAGATTACTATTAGAAAAGAATTATATTTACAAAATCATGCTGTGTAGAATTTTATGTATATTAAAGAATATGTTGAAAAGTTAAAGCTACAGAATTAAAAAAGAAAAGGGCAGTTATTGTAACAGAGTTTTAAAAGAATCAAACTAAATGTAAGGTAAAATTTAACACAGCTACAAACCTGTTAGCAAAAAATTAAAAACTATATTGCATTAGTGAATTATGGAAAGTATGGCAAACATATAATTTGTGCCAGTAAAATGTAAGATTTTTAAGAATAGCTAAGAGAGAGCAAAATTAATTAATAGAATACATTAAAAAACATTTAAAGAGTTGAACCTAAAAATATTATTTCAAATTTAATGTCATGATAGATGCAATTAATATAGCTTAATTGACAATTTTAATTGGAGGTATTAACCCCTTCTCTGTCGGCGTCACATCTCATACATTTGGCAATTTTGTGCCTGTATAGTCGGCGTCACATGTCATGCGACGAAGAAAAAAATTGCATCACTGAAATTGAATTGGTTGCTACGCATACGCCTGAGTGAATTCTGCGATTATTTTTTGTATTTCCGAATAGTGCTAAGAGATGGCGCAACTAGTACTACTTTTTTCACAATTTTCCAAGCAAGATTTCCCGCTCGAACCAAAACAGTACCATTTTGTACTTTCTATAAATTGGCTCTTGCTAGTGTAATTTCTACACGTCAAAATTGCTTTTATGATGGATTCGGAAAGTGAGTCTGAGGACAGTGAATTTAATATTTCTAATTCGGAAGATGATAGTTCTGATTTATCAACTGATGATATTTTTTCTGAGTCTAGTGAATCTGAAGATGATGATATAAGCTCAGCGAGGATGTGGGTAGAAGAAAAAACAGTGTGTCCTGCTACTCCTCATTTTGATTTAACAGAAAGCCCTGGAATATTGGTAAACTTTAGTAATGATACTTTGATTCAATATTTTGAGTATTTTTTCGATGATTCTATGTTGGAGCTGATAGTGGAGGAAACTAATGTATATGCTGAACAATGCTTTCATTCCCAGAAGTCTAAAATGCATTCAAAGCAGCGGGAATGGCGTGCAACTTGTAAGGAAGAGGTCAGAATTTTATTGTGTATTTGGATCATGCAGGGCATAGTAAAAAAGCCAGTTGAACAGTGGTATTGGTCAAATGATGAAAAATTGTTTACCCCTTTCTTCCAAAAACTAATGTCATACAGACAGTATTACTATTTAAAAATATCTCCATTTTTCTAATAATGAAAATTATGATTCTGATACGCACCCTAACTCAAGAATAAATGAACTAAAATGCAGTTACATTAGAACAGGATGTATCTATTGATGAGAGCCTACTTTTATAAAAAGGTAGACTTTCTTGGAAGCAATACTTACCTTTGAAAAGGGCAAGATTTGGTATAAAGATGTACATGTTATGTGAAGCTAAAAGTGGATACGTTTGGTCGTCAATAATTTTTACGGGAAGGGGAACACTTTTTGATGAAGAGTTCTTGAAGCCAGAATTTTCTAAATCCATGCAGGTGGTTTTGACACTAATGAAGCCTTTACTAAATAAGGGATATTGTGTAACACTGGATAATTATTATTATTCTCCGATTTTAACTGACACTCTTGTCAAGTACAAAACAGATTCATATGGGAGGATCAATCTCAATAGAAAAGAGGTTCCTAGTTATGTGAAAAGTAAAAAACACAAGAAGGGTGAGACTGTAGCATTTCGACGTGGAAAAGCTCTTATTTTGAAATGGAAGGATAAAAGGATGTATCACTTATTTCAACTATTCATAATTCAGAGATGATTGCAGTGAGATCATCTAGAGAGGAAAAGCTGAAACCGAAGATTGTTGTAGACTATAATGACACTATGGGTGGTGTCGATCGTGCTGACCAAAATTTGGCATCTTATGCCATCCCAAGAAAATATGGGAAAAAGTATTACCAAAAAATATTTTTTCATATTTTCGATCAATGCATTTGGAATTCTTATGTTTTATATAAGAAAATAGGTGGTTCTAAATCACAGCTTCAGTTTCGATTAGATTTGGTCAATGAAATGGTTATAAAGTACCACTCAGAATCAATGGGCAGCAAAAGAGGTAGGCCCTTACTCAAAACACCACTTCGACTTACTGAGAGACATTTTGTGAAATTTATTCCACTAACTGAGAATAAAGAAAAATCAGCGAGAAAATGTTTCATCTGTTGCAGGAAACGAGACAGTGACAGTAAAAAGATAAGAAAAGAAACGAGGTATTATTGTGAGAAGTGTGAGGTTGGACTTTGCGCAGTACCATGCTTTGAAAAATTTCACACTCAGCGTGATATCTATTAGAATTTGAAGTAAAAAACTATTCACTATATATATATATATGCTTTTTACATTCATAACCAAGATTTTTTTTATAGTGTAAGGAAAAATGCTGTAATAAATGATTTAGGTTTTGTGATAAATGTTGTTTTTACATCCTGTTGTCCAAGACAGATTGTAAAACTGTTTGCCAAAGGTAAGGTTGGAAAACCACTTTCTAAAATAATTTTTACATAATTTTAATAGTTTTTTTTATGTACATATTTTTTTGTGTTCCTTTTATTTCTCAAATATTAACCTCAAAGCATAAGATAAATAAATATAGTATCAGAGTATATTTTCTTAAGCCTAAATCTTGATGCATTGCAGTGAAAACTGGGGATCAGTAGACGGGATATAATATATTGGACCACTCGTAAGTCCAGAAAAAACTGCTTTCTGACAAAAAAAATTTTATTTTTAAATTTAAACTAGAGTACATATTAAATTTCAGCAATAAAAAAAATGTTTTTTTTTGGACCAGAAATTCGAAAAAAACCCGACAGAGAAGGGGTTAATGACAAATGTATCACAAAGGAAAACTGGCTTATCTCTCTTGAAAGACACAACTAAACCAAGATACTTATTTGAAATGTTAAGAAATATGTTATAATTTTTTTTCTCTTCATTATGAATACATGTGTGATAAAACTACTGATTATGTCCGAGCAATGATAGGTCAAAAAGTGAGATTTTCAGAATCAATTTGTGACAATCTAATTGCTTTCTAAAATGTATTTATAGTGTAATGTTATGGAGTTCATAGTGTTACTACTACTAATAATAATAAATTAAAGTAACTGTACGTTGTGCATCAATGCTGTGTCTCTTGGTTCCAAAGAAAGTTACCTGGAAAATTTAATTGAAATAGCTGATAAGGACCATGTTTCTTTTAGTTATTTTGAATTCTTTTTAAGTATCTAAAAAATGTTGACTCTGTTTGAATATATATATGTAGTACAGCAGGATTGATTAAAAAAGTTAATTAAAAATTCTCACTTTTATTTTCATCTGAATAGAAATTATTGTAATAAAAGATTATCTATTGAAGCAAATAAGTATATTTTAGAATGCCAGAGTAAGGAGGTTAGCTTCTTAGAACTTATTATCTTGTAATTCTCATAATTAAGTCAGAATTCTATTGCTGTGTTAAAATAAACCATGTAAATGATTTTACTTGTCTTGACATTGATTTTATGTAATGTTTTATTTAACCATAAACTTTTATTTTTGAGCTAGCATATCAAGTTTAAAATTTTAATATTTCTCATTTGCACATTATTATCATTTATTGAATTGAAAAGATTATACACTTGTCTAATATCAACTATTACTTATTTCAAAAGCATTTCTAAAATGTAAGTTTAACGAAGTTTAATTTTTTGTGCATTGTTTAGAATTATATACAAATATATTATTTTATTATCTGCACCTGTTGTTTTGACTTTCTTTAGCATTGGTATAATTTGGAAAATACATATGACAATAATCAATCAAATGCAGATTTGATGGATTTTTATATTTTATTTTAATGCTACTTAGCTGATCAGTGATTTGCATCAACTTAGTAAAAGTTTTTATGGCCTATTAAATTGGGAAATAAGAAACAGATAGGAATTGCACGTAGTAGTTCTTAATATTTGTAAAATTATTTTACAAAAGACACAGCAAATTAAAGAAGGCCAATCAAAGAGATTTTGGAGACCGTATTTAAATGTTGATTGTTAAATTGTAATATTGTCCATAATATATTTATTCCTTATTTTTGTAAAATACTTTATACATAATTATGTATAAAGTTATATCAGTTGTAAAGTAAGCCAAATTTTTTGACCAATTCAGTGATTTATCAACAGTGATGACTTTAAATGGATATGTTAGGAAAAAATTTTAAATATTAGTCATGAATGTAATTATATATGCTAAAAGTTTTTTTATTGATGTAATTATCATATTTTATTAAATTCAGTGTTACTTGTTAATGAGTAGTGATATTTTTTAAATACTAAAATGTGTGTGTGTATACTCCTGTTCTTTTTTTTTTTATTCATATCGTATTGTCTTTCTACAAAAACAATTGTGATAATATATCTTTTAAGAATAATTTCCATTCATTGTTTAAAATAAAAGCAATTTAATTTTTCGTTTGCATAAATGAACTTTTATAAACATATTTTTTCCCTTGAACTTTATAAGTGATCATTGGGGAATTCCAGGAGTATGGATAATTTAAATATTTCGTTAAAGTTACTTTATTATTGTTAAAATAAAGTACTTGACTTTGAATTCTAAGTTAGTATGAAATTGCTTTGTTTATGTTTTGTAAAAGTTAGTAGAAGAGTGTAAATTGAATGGAAATTGATATGTATGAATTTTTTAAAATTTATAAGCAAATTTAAATTTGTATGTTATATGCAGTTATACAGTGTATGCTTAAAGCTGATATGTTAAAAATAATATTTATTAATAAATAGTTGGAAAATATTCTTTATACTTAAAAATGTATTCATAATGAAATTCATTGTATCATTATTAAATGCATATAATTAATCAAATAATTAACAAATATATTATTTTCCTAATAAACAGAATTATGTTAATTTCTTCTGATACCAATTTATTTTTAATGCTACTTTTGTGTGGTGGTTTTCAACTCTAAATATTAATTTATTGTTATTAATGCATTCTTGACAATTTTAATGCTTTTTGCTTAAAATTTATATATTTCAGCCTTTCATTAGTCTTTAATACTGAGCCATTTTTACAAAATTTCCATCTTATCCACCAATGATATTCTAATGTATAGCTGATATTTTTTCGTTTCTACTCATAACAACTGGAAAATAGGTAGACATACTCACAAAAATCATAGTAATATCCAGTAAGTTTTTAAAAAAAATTCAGGAAGTTTTGTTTTTTCTCCCACATGTGGTTGTGGTGGCCTAGTGGTTATGATCACAGACTTGTGGCTGACAAGTCGTGTTCGTGCCCTAGTGCTACTGAAGACCCACTGTGTAGAGCAGGGGTATTCAACCCTTTTTCCGGCCAGGCCACACACAGATAAAATATATTCTGCACGGGCCGCAACAAGAAGGATTAATGGGGGAAAAGTTATAAGACTAAGGCAGTATTGGACATTTAAAATGTGGGAAATTGATCAAAATATTAAAAATAATTTTTGGTTTTTAGTGCTATATTAATCTCTATCAAACACACACACACAAATTTTTGGTTTAATGCATTTTTTACTGAATAATGGAGTAGTTTCGATTTCCTTTCATCCATGACCACAAGCCCATAGTTTACATTCTACTGTCATACAAACAAAGCTGCCATGTCGTTTGATAATTGGATTTTTTTCTTTTGACAAAGCCTCTCTTATTTTTACTTCAAATATTAATTTATCAAGTGTAGAATGGCAAAAAAGAGTTATGACTGAATTCTAGACTAAAATTAGTGGGCGATGACCGGGCCACTCAGAAAAGCTCGGTGGGCCACATGCGGGCCGTAGATTGAGTACCGCTGGTGTAGAGGTTTTTATGCACTGTTGTGCACTAAACCTGTCATGGCTGAAAGTCCTTCCATTGGCATGGTTTGGAAATTCTGAGAAGGGATGCCAGCTCAGGTGTCCTTATCACTTGACCATGGTTCAAAATTACGAGGTCCATTTCGAAGCGACCACATGTTGCTGTACAGTGCAACATTAATAAACACTCACTCAATCGCTCACATATTTTATTTCATTAAGTATTGGTTTGTAATTAAAGGGGTTCACCCATGTGACGGCCTGTTTTTTAAGCATTGTTAGGAATTTTTTTTTACGACCCGTCAAACGATAGAACTTTAATGTTTTTTTTATCATTTATTTATATGTATCTAAAAAGTATGTATATAAATTTTTAGCCGGAAATATCCTATAGAACATGAGTTATAGCACTCTGAACTCAATCGCCTCGAAAAAATGGACGCTCACTTCCTCCACGATTCCGGCTGATTGGCTTATCTGAAAATTAAAAAAAAATTGACAGCATTTTAATCTATAAGCTTAAATGCACCGATTGGTCTATATTCAGTTGGAAATATCAAAAATTGGATTTTTGGTAGACCTCTAAAGAAAAATTTCGAATTTCATGGGGGTTTTTTGTTTTGTTTTTGTTATAAAAAATAGAAATATTTTGAGTTTTGGGAATGATTGTAGTACATTTGGTGCATATATTTGTGCTGAGTCTACCCTATAAATTTGAAGTCATTCGGTGAAACCGTTCTTGAGATGTGACGGACGAAAGTTTGAAAAACAGTTTTGAGAAAAACGCATTGAAAGTTTCAAGTCCAATTAAAGCAATGTAAATCTTAATGTAGTGCTACGAACAGCTGCTTTTCTAACACTTGCTTCTTTATAACGACTTTGAAATTTAAAAAAATCACTTTATTAATGTATTCTAGACATGTTAAGGAAGCAATTTATGAAAAAAAAAATTTCTTTTTCATTTTTTGAACCTATAACATGGGTGAGCACCCTTAATTTGTAAGCATGATTAAGTAAGGCATTTTTATTTTTTTCTTGTGCAACAACTTTCTGGAATTGAATTTTTCTGTATCTGCATTTTCTGATGCATATCGTACTGACATATGCATTTGTCATGATAGCTGAAATTGCTCGTCAAGTAAAAACTCCAAAGCATGTTGCAGATAATAAATCAAGTAGCAGTTGCTTAAAATTACATAATTTTTTCAATGAAGATGTCTTGTCAGATGTAATCAGGGTTGAAGTACCTACCATTAAGATTTTTTTTTGTTGTGAAACATAATTCTTTTGACTACAGCTATAATCATGCCGGTTCTCTCTTTTTAGAAAATGTTTCCAAAATCTGACATTGTCAGGTAGTAAACTAAACCACCTGCTGTGATTAGAGAACTGCTTCTAGTCTTAAAAGAAAATATGATTAAATGCATAAAACTAGATCCTTTTGTAGCATCATCTGATGGCTGTAATGATATAAACTAAAAACTATATATCCCATTGGGGTCACTGGTCCTAAAAAAAAGTGTTTGTGCTTATGACCACATGATAGAATTGATAACTGCAAATTTTGTTATGTTATTTCAGGGATTAGTTCAGTGAATAAGAAACAAGGGGATATTAGTATTGTCCTATAAAATTATTTATTCATATGTCTGAACTCATAAAGTAATATTTTTGTGCAAAAAATACAGTCATATTTGTGAATTAATTGTACTCTAAGAAGGAAACAATAGGTTTATGGTAGCTGAAATAGGTTATAAATACTTGGTACAAAATTTTATTTAAATATCTATATAAAAAAAAAACTCCCGTTAAGCATTGTTCCGTACTTCCTCGTGCTTTCATTTGGATCATTTGACATAATGAAAGTGAATTTTGGTTTTAAAAAATCAACTAAAGGCTTTGATTTGTCTTTTGAAAAATCCACTTTAAAATTCCCACTTAAAATCATAGGTTATTTGTTCAGAAGACCCGATCCGGTTTTGTGAATTTTGGTTGTAATTTAACAATTTTCAATTCTATCCATGAATTAATTTAAGCAAAGAGATAGTAAGACAGGTAGTTGATTGTGAAGAAAGGAATCTAGGTCAAAACCTATAAAAAGGGATTTAATCAGAAGATTTACATCACATAATCTCTAGCTTATACTAGCTCTTTTGTCACTGTATGGCAGTTTTGTACAAATATATCCAATGCTGCTGCAAGGTAAGTCTTCTTAATTTATTTTATTTTCTTGTATATACAAGTTATTTAATGTAACTTTTTCTTAATGCCTATACACTTAATTTTGTTATTTTATATTTTTAATTGTTTAAATTTTTTTTAGACTCAAAGTATATTTAAGTAATGTGATTAATAGAACTATTTGTTCTTTGTTATTCTGATTTGCTTACAAAAATATATTTTTATTCTTAAATTCACGCAATATTGCTAGTGATACTTATACTATTTACTTCGTTCTACAAAAATTTGTCCTTTTTCTACATTTTGTTTAATTTTAGTGTAGGATTTCTCTCTCTCTAAGCCTATTTTTTAAAAATATTGCATGTTTCATTTTCATGCTTCAACTAGGATTAGAAAAAATCTCGCATTCATTTTTGAAGAAAGAGGTGGCGGGAAAGATCATAATTTTACGACGTATTGGTAGGGGAACAAACTACCACATTTCAAAGTGGCGGGGGGAGAACGTCACTCCTTTTCTTTTTAGCGGTGTGTATGTTGTGGATGATCTTGTACAAGCAGGATTTCCAACTCGAGATGAAAAAAGCCGAATAAGCCTTACAAACCCAAGCGTGATGTTCATTCAAGTTCACTCTCCAGTAAAACGCGCCAATAGAAGTTGACACTTCAAAAATATTTAATATAAGGTGCCCTTTTTGAAATTACAAACTCGGGAATTCCACTTGAGAAAGTAAACTCATCAAGGATGAATTTAAAAGAAATTTAGAATTTTTTTTGAACATTTCCATTTATGACAGATAATTCTGCAGTAATATGTGGGTGTAAATGGAGCTTACCTATTTAAAAAAAACTTAATAAGTACTGGTTGCTTGAGTCATTTCATAAATTTTTCGCATAAAAAAAAAAGATGATGCATTTTTACCATTAAATGTTGATGTGATGCTTGTAGGTACATTCTACTATCTACAAAAAAGCTTCAAAAGAAAACAGACACTGCAAAACTTTCAAAGTATATACAATAAAGAAGCCTGTTTGCCACTATGTACAGAACTTTGTAGTCAAGGGTTTCTTACAAACATTGACGGAGTCAAATATACCTAGATTTGTTAAAGAGTTTGTTTTATATATTTTTAAGACCACCTTCAGTAAAGAACTTATTAATGTAAATTACCATTATAAAGATAATTAGAAAGAGATGTATGATTATATGTTAATGGCTTCAAGACTAATAAAATAGTACAGCACTTAAGTAATGACTAGAAAGAACTAATTATTAATAGTATCCTTTATTTTTATATTATTTCAGGTGATTATGTTATTACCTAATTTCCAATTAATGGAGAAGTTTTAAGAAATTCTGAGGTAGCATGACAATAAATAGTTTTACTAAATTGAACTGTATTAAAAATTTCATTCGATTATTTCTGTGCTTGCTGAAAGCAAATGAAAATGAAGTGCCTATAATGATGATCTAAAACATTAGAGCGATTATGTGAAAGTTTTCAAATGTAACTTCTGTATGTGTAACATTTTTTTTATAAAAATTATCTAAAAGTTTAGAAATCTCACTTTTTTTTTTACAAAAACATCTTTATTGTAAATTCATTACTTGCTTGTATGTTACTAATATGCCTTTAAATTTACCTGTACTGGATGAGTTTTCATAAATCAAATTAATTTCAAAAGGAGAGATTCCTCTGTGTGAGTAATTTATATCTTCATTAAATATTTCTAAGTATTTTAAAGCATTTGTATATCATGTCACTTTATGTGTTTAAAAAAAATTGCTTAAACTGCTGTTCATGTATTATTAAACAATTAGTCATTTCCAAAATTTGGTGAGTATGTTAATGTAACAAACTAGTATATAAAGTAATAATTTAGTTTGTTTGTTAGATTTATTTTATGATAAATTATCTGTTCATTGTGTTTATTCTTTTATGTTTTTAGTCGGAAACAAACAGAAGACGCTCTTCGCGAATATCTCAAAATACAACAGTACCTATTTCTCAAGCTGATTCTTCAGATGAATTAGATTCTACAGATTCTGTTGTAAGCTTTTAAATATTTTTGATTAGTTTTTTTTCTTTGAAAAAAAATGATGGATAAATATGAAATTTTTAAAATTCAGTATCTTATTTTTATACATTTTATGTGATTCCATAATTTCTATTTTTATGATAAAAAGAATACATAAATACTCTATAATGAAAAAAATATATAATTGTAAGTATTTTTTATCTTATTGTTGTTATTTATCTTTAAATGCATTTATTCCAAAACATGTTTATTATTTTTTCTTTCACTATTATATTTATCATATCTCACTCTTTTGTTTATATGTATTATATTTATTGTGAATGTTTAAAAACACACGGGCTCATGGACTTGATCTAGATGTTTCTGCCATTCAAGTGGGATAAGAAACAACATATTTATGGTGTTTTTACATAAATGTCAACTTCCATTGTAACAACCTTTCCTAAAGAAAATGTTTAATTTAATTTTTACTTATGTTTTTTATATATTTTTATCAGACCTCAAGATCAAAAAGAAATACTTTAAGAATTTCACAGAATACAACAGTGCCTATCTCTCAATCAGCTCCTTCCACTGATGACGAACTGTCAATTTCTGAAGTAAACTTGCCTATTTTATTTTTGATTCTTCTAATTATGCACTTTTTAAATATTTTTGTCTCTATATGTGTGTATATTTTTATGTCAAAAGTAGAAATTGATTTTGAAGTTTTAATTTATACCTTGTGACGAATCTGTACAGAACCTTTCCACTAATTTTCTTAGTTGTCTTTTTGGGGATTATAAATTTGCATATATATTTCCAATCAACTGCAAAGAGTAAATGGGATATGCAAAGTAGATAGGGTATTTAAGTAGAGCGTTGTAAGCTAGCAAGTATGAAGGCTATTGAGCCAGCAGCAGTAGCCTCAAATTTAGAGGATTCCATGAGATTACGTTAGTGAAGTTTTATTGCTGTTATTCTACGGAAGAACTAGAAAGCTGATATACCAAGCGCTAACTATAATTTATTTATGCTTAAGATAAGTGTTAGTTTAATAAAATTAGTTAAAGTTAATGAAAGCTAATAATTCGAGTAACGTGTATTTCTCGGACCTCCTATTTCGGTAGACCTTATTTGATCTTGCGCATAATTATTGATTAATTTCATGATTCGTAATTTAATTTAATATTAAAGGTAAATCCCTTTTGTTTGACGTAACATAGAAATATTATATGTTATTAGAGTTTCTGATATTTGAAGTGTTATAATAAATACAAGTTATTACTATACAAAATGGCACTTAGTGATTCTTTGCCTCAAATTAATCTTGGTGTCCAGGGTGGAACCCAGGGGGGGTCTTCACAACCTATTAATCCTAACATTTTTACAATGATGTACAATTTTAAAAATACAAATTTCCATTTAAGTTTTTAAACCAAATTTCTTAATTAACTGCTGCCATTCTCCTTACACCTGTAATCACCAGCGAGTCAAATTTTGATGTGTTTGATTATCATTAGGCATTTTAAGTATTTTGATTTTTTTTTTAGAAAAAATTCTTCTGTTCGTATAAGATTGAATATATTTTACCAGAAATTTGTATTATGATGCTTCTTATACTGACCCTTCATTTTAAATTACCATTTATTTACAGAGGTTATGAATATAATAGCTACAGCTCCTTATTACTATAAAATATTTTCTTTTATAAATTTTTAACTGATGCATCATAATAAATTGCTTTGTAAATTTTAGTATTAAAAATATCCAGCACAGCATTAGGCATAACTGTTTTGTTACTTTTATA
The DNA here is from genome assembly GCA_019973935.1 of Trichonephila clavipes. NCBI lineage: Eukaryota > Metazoa > Arthropoda > Arachnida > Araneae > Nephilidae > Trichonephila > Trichonephila clavipes. Next base: position 38,570 of record BMAU01019390.1, on the reverse strand, counting down.
AGGCAGTAAGTGAAGTGCAGTTGAACTCGCTTATAATGAACATGAACGAACCATGATATTTGCTCATTATAATCCAATGCACATAAAAAGGGGGCTTGAGATAAGAATTGATGCATTCTTACTATAATATATGTACTCTTATTTATTTTTATTCCCCTACAATTAAAAAAAAGTTAGTTGATTATCTTTGAATTCCCATTGTCTCACATGTTATTGTTCTGAGAAATTTACCCAATGATCCCATGTCTCTTATTGAATTAATAAAGCCATTCATTTGAACATGCAAATGCAGAATTTAATTTTAAAGTGGACCACTCACAGGAAAATCTGCAATACATTGTACCTTCATGTACTTCAGTACAGCTTCAACCACACACACAAATCCTTTTTAACATACTTCTACAAACATTTACAAGCATTTTTATTTTGATTGAATGCAACCATTAATTTTTCCTTGTTCTTTAACAGTGTGTTGAAATAGTAGAAAATAAATTGTACTGTTTGTAGACTTTAGAATTTTTTGTACTATTCTCTGACTCCTTTAAAATTCTTACTTTTTCATCAACTTACAAAATTTTAAAATTCATTGAGCATGCTCTATCAACGACTTCCACACAAATTCCCTGCCCTGCCACTTCTACACAGAGTGCACTTCTTTTCTATTGACAACCTCCATCGGTCACCTCAAGGTTGTCATGGAATATCCTTGTTTGTGCACTCCACAAAATGATAAAAGCCACTATCACATGTTTGCAGGGTTTCAAACTCATTACTAACTTATGGTTGACTTTCAGAATGCTAAGAGTTTTTCCAAGAAAGGACTAGTTGACTGGGGAGAGGTGAAATTTTATAGTATAGAAAATTTATGAATTTAAAAAATATATTGCTCAACATAACCAGGGTTTGCTCGTTAAAGGAGACTTATTCTTCCATATACTTAACACTGTAGCAACTGAGTGTTTTCGGTGCCCTCGTTAAGTCAAAGTTCTCTCATTAAATCAATACTCATTACAGGTAAATTGTACTGTATAAATGAATTTGTAGGCAAACTACAATCTAAAACTATTCATTGGTTTTTGTCCTAAATCTTTAAGAGCAGATCATAATAAATGTTAAGATTTGTGTAAATCCAAAATATTTTATCATCCCCTCTCAAATCTCATGGCAGCAGTGGTCAGGGTCACAAACCCATGGTTGGTGAGTCAAAAGCTTGAGTCCTTAAGCCAAAGAAAATTTGCTGTATAGAAAGGCTGATGCACATAAAATCTGTTATGGTTCAAAGAGTCCTTATGTTGTTGGGGTGTAAAAGTTTGGAGAGTAGAGTGCCAGTTCAGGTGTTGACATCGTCACTTGACTGAATTTCAAAGTTACAAGGTCCCTTATGAATAAGATATCTTTATAAACATGTACTTGTTTGTAAGTTTTCATTCAATATTAATACCTTTTTAATCAGTGTTAAGGTTTATTATTAAAAAAATGCCTAGCCATTGACTATTAAATTATTAGATGAAGTTTATTATTTATCAATTTTTAAATTTTCATAATATATGTATTTTTTAGAAAATTTGTATTTAGGGGAAACATGATGTTTTAGTTTGACTATGAACAATATCTATATATTAAAAGTTTAATTGGAAAAAGCCTTGTAAACAAATACTTTTATTATAAAGTTCATATCTTTTATATTCTGTAATGATATGTGTTGTATTTCGATGGAAAAATTATTTGTCACTTAGAACAAAAAGTCAATTAGAAAATATCCAACAATTTTTTAATGTTGTATTCTAAAAGATTTCTGTGATAATCTTTGAAGAATTTTAATATATGCACTTTATTTTAAACTATGTTTAAAAAGGCCATCAATAAATTTCTTGAATAGAAAGGTGTATAACTATTTTATTTTGCCATGTGTACTAAATTCTCAGAAAAGTTTTGTAACTACTTTTTTCAAAAATCTTAAGTTCATAAATGTTTTTTTTTGTATTATTATTTAATAAAACCAATTTCAGTTCTATTAAAACTAAATTCAGTTCTATTAAACCCACTCCAAGTGAATTAAAGTATGATTATTTTTTCTTTTAAAATAACACTGCTATATTATTGTCAAAAATATTTCGTTAGGCAAATTTTTGTTCAAAAAAATATTTTACGATCAATTTATTCTTATTAGTGTTAAATTCTATGATTATTCTTTTGAGATGTAAAACAAAAGAATATTGAGTAAAATGACTTATAATTGTATAAGAAAAGCTTTTATGTTAAAAATGGAGTTCAAAGAATCTTAAAAAATATATATAAAAACAAAAGTATTAGATTTAACTAATTCTTTTAACTATTTAGTTTTAATATTTTTAGGAAGAAGATTTATCAATAAAGAAATCAGCACAGAAGAGAAAGATAAAGGAGTCTAAGAAAAAATCAGTAAGTAATTAATTGTAAAATAAAAAGTGAAAGGAAAGGATATTTAAGTCTATATAAAAAGATCTTTAAATCTGATTTATTTAGTATTTTTTATTTTGAAGTTAATTGTAGTTTTAAGAGTAGAATATTTTTGTGGCTGTATTATTTATAATGTTTTGATTTTTTTGTTTAATTTTTCATCTTTAATTTATCATTTCCTTTTTTTAATTTGTCAATGTATCAAATAAATTGAATGACTATTGGGTGGGAGAAAGAAAGTTTTGTGTTAATGATTATATATGTATTAAATTTTTTCCATTTCTTTTTTATATAGGTAGGAAAATTTTCAGAATCCGAAAAAGTAGATGTTAAAAATCTGGTAGTATTTTCATTTGAGTACTTAAAAATCTGTTGTTATTCTCACTATTTTTTCTGAAATTATACTGTATATTCTTATTTTTATAAGATATTTAAATAAGAGAACATATTTAACCTTTTCTAATTTCTGTTATTGAGGAATTTAGTTTACACATATATATGTAAATGCATGCATATTTGTACTCAAGGAGTATCTTAAATTTTGATTTGTTATTCTTAAGACTTTTGTACACAGTCATCATCTTGAGTTATACCTTTATCCCAACATTTCTTTGAATTTTTGAAGGTCTTTATTGTTGGAATTGGTAGATTGCATAAAAAACCATTGTTTTACCACTTTAATGATGTCAAATCTCCAACACAGCTATTTGAGCTAGGAATACAAAAAAAGTTGTTTGAGATGAAATCAGGTAAGTAGGGCAGATATAGCAAAATTTAAAAGCTACAATGCTTTGATTTCACAACTTCCTCTTGGATAGTTAGCAAGAATCTTTTTTATCATACTATTTTTGAATCAGAGCATATATTGCAATATGCTCAGTAATGTGTAGTAATAGGCACCAGGGAAAGGCTGATTATTCTCCAGGGAATCTAAGATGACTCCTTGATAGTCCCAAAAAAATTGGCAGCCTGACCTTTCCAGCAGATTCCTTCTTGGGAAGATAGGTTACTGTATTTCCACTATTTGCTGATCTTTTTGGTCCAAGATTCATAAATTGAGTACCAGGTAATGAAAACAATCTATCTTGTTTCAAAAGATTCAACATAACACACTATGAGCCATCTTCCCCATACTACAGGTTACTTTATTCTGTGACTTCTCAAAACCAAACAAATCAACATTAATAGCTATAATTTGCAACATTGTACAGAAGGATTATTTGATATGCAGAATATGAGTTTTATTGCATTATCTCAGTTATTCTTAGTAATAATTAAAACTTAATATTTCTTATAAACTTAAAATTTTCTGTGTATAATTTTGAAGAAGTATCAAAGGAAAAAAATATCAAGTCTGATCGTTTTAATTAAACAGATAAATCGTGATAAATTTTCATTGCTCATTTTTGGAAATTACTTTGATAATTGTCATTTGATTTTAAAATCGTTCATTTAACAGTTTGTGTACATATTATGTGTAAGTTTAAAAAATGAAAATGCGTGTTTTTATTTAAAATAATTTGTAGGGTTTTTCTTTTTTTGTTTTTGCATCTTGTGCCCTTTTTTATAAATATTCAGTGTTGTGTGTTTAAAGGAATTGTATTACTTTACCAATTATTTGTATTATTAATTTTTTAAGTATTTGCATTTAATGTTATCTTTATTTTCTAGGTTAGCCAATGTGTATTTTACATTTTGATTGCTAATCGGAGCAAAAAGGTTATAAGAAAACGAGGTAATAATTAAAATTGTTTGCTTTTCCAAAATTACTAATTTAGTTTGTTGAGTAAGTAAATCTTTTTTACTAAATTAACTTTATTCCCAAAGTACAATCATAAAAAATTAGTATACATATAGTTTTTATAATATTCATTGTAATTGGACAAAATTAGTGTTTAAAAATTTCTGGATGCTCCATGAAATCTAACGTTCATGACAATTTGTAAGCATGTAGGTCATTTAAAAGATAATGTAAGTATTTTTTTAAAAAAAGAAACTGACATTATAGATAGGAATATTTTTATACAAGGATTAATCTTCTGATTGAATATATTGCATTTCTTTTATGACTTTTAAGTGCATGATGTTTTTGAGAATTGATGTTATTGTTGAGAAGTGAAATATTACTGATAGGAATTTATTGCTTGAAAACTGCTTAGAAAAATTATATAGCAGTTATAAACAAATATATTTGTATGAAATACATTTTACTGAAAAGTAAGAAAAATATATATATGAACATTCATGATGGAATAAGCTACCATGCATTCATATTTATTACAACTATTTATTCAACAAATTCTATTGGGGGCAATATGCAGTTTCTGTTGATCCAAAGATTAGAGCTCCAAATGGTAGAAGTCTGTCTTGTGGCTTCATTATTTACTGATTTTAGTTGAAACTTATTTTTCTGCACACCATGATATCCATTTTCAGTGGATTTCATCTCAGGTTGACTTTAATGGCAATGAAATGGCGGATAAACTAGCCAAGGAAGGCTGTAATTTTCCATTTCCCTCCACTTCTGTCCTTACCTATTTGGAATTATAGTCACTGAAAAATATCTCAAGATTTGGTGGAGTGGAGGGTGCTTCCCACTCATCATTGGTTGTCTGGCTTTAACCCTTACAGATGCTCCCAGACTACATTTTTGCATCTTACCAGTGGTCACATTAAGTACCTCTTGTTCTCATAGAACAAAAAGATATTCTATACCTGTGTAAAGTGTTGAGATCACCAATCTTCTCCTGAGCACATAACAAGTTGTATGGACCTCACAAGTAAAGATATATATAGACAGATCCCTTTCATGTGCAGGACTTTTGAGTCAATGGTCTAATGCAGTGGTCCATATCCCCCTAGCTATGGACCAGTACCAGCCCAAGGATACCCAGGCCACACAAAAAACATTAAATTATTTCCATTTTATTTACTGTGGTCTATTTATCTCAGGTTTCTGTGAATATTTGTGGAAATTACTTGTTAAATAATTTTATATCCATTTTTTAATATAACTATTTTATTCTAAAGGCATGTGTAAGTACAATTAAATTAAAACAACCTAAAATGTAAACAATTTATGTCCCCCCCCACCTCAGTGGGCCATGATAAAATTATCAAACATTGACTGGTCCATGGCCATAAAAAGGTTGGGAAGCTCTAGTCTAATGGATCTTGACTTCATCATAATCTAAAAGGTTAGAAACAACACATACTAATGCTCTTTTATCTTTCTATATTATAAAAATTAAGTTAATGACAAAAATCTATAATTTATTGTCATAGTTAAAATAAACAATGTAAAACATTTTAATAAAAATATAATTAATTGGTTTTGACTTTTTCCCATAGAGCTTAGATTTTATATTTTCATTATTTAGGGCTTTTAACATGATGTGATTATTACTTAAGAAAGCAATTTGTTTGTATTTACAAATAACAACAGGAAATATGTATTTAAAATATGCTTATTTTCAGATATTATCCTACAGGTTTTTGAAGGTCGAAATACTCAGGTGTTTCCTGAAGTACTACAAAAGGTTGGCATTGTTCTTAAAAAGGTTAGTTGGAAATATTTATAATGATAAAAATGTCATGTGACAGAATCTGCAAATTTTATTAACGAGGGGAGGGCATGACTAAAGAAATTCATTTGGGGTCGAGACTTGTTGTAATAGTAGTACTCCTTTAGGGTGTTCAACCCTCAATTTAATTCCACCAAATGGCTTGTCAATTTGAAGAAAATAGCCTTCAAAATTCATGCTTAGCTTTTATATAATTAAGTTTTAATTTCCTCAAGCAATGAATTAGCTCAGTTGGTAAGACACCTGCCTTCAATGCCGACAGACAGAGTTCGAATCATGCGATAAACTTTTATTTTTCAATTCCTTCAATTATTTTTTAAAATCAAATAAATTTATTTATGAAAAAAGGTTTATTAAATATTAAATGATATTTTCATGCTGTCACTATAACTTAGAAAAAAGGGCTAGATTAAATGGTTTTCCTAAAAAGAAGACTTTTCTTTACTGTGTGGCTTCAAATTCATTTAAAAAAGGAATTGGGCATATATTTGAAATATTAGCATTTATAGAAAAGTAATTAACAAGTTCTTACAATTAACAATTTCTTATCACTGATTTGTTGTTGAACATTCTATTTTGTAAATCCTTTAATAATTATTAAACCAGGTATTTTATCAGAAAATTTGTATTTTTTATCTTATTGATTTATAATCAAATGTATCTCTTTTTTTTAAGGGGAAAAAAGGAAGTACAAAAAAAAATTTTTTTTGGGGGGGGACATATTTAATTATGCATTTTTTAAAACTGATAACACATATAAAGAAAACCTAATAAAATAATAGTTATATAAAAATAATTAAAAATAAATATAGTAATTAATATTCTATTAAATGCTTGTATCACATTACTGATGAAATGAAATTCAGTAATTTTACTTAAGATTTTTTTTAATTATGAAAAATAACTACTATAAATTATAGTATATACTTCTACTTATTTATAAATAAAAATAGCTTATTAATAAGCACTCAAAAGAATTTAAAATTCAACCAAATTTTTTCAAAGTGAAAAAACAAACAAGTAATATAAAAAAAATTAAGTCAATTCCTACTTAGATCAACAAAGAAAAGTTTTATTTTAGCTACTTTTTCTTAAATAGTTACAATTAATATAAATATTTATATACATATGACAGAATCACAACATTAAGTGGTAATTAATTTTTATTCATTATCATTAAAGTATTGTATTGCCCTCCAAAACAATTTTGTATTTTAAATTTCTGTTCAACTGAACGCTTTAACCTGTTAATGCCCAACTTAATTTAAAATTGAAATTTTGTTAAAAACTTTTAAAATTATGTTCATAACTCTTAAATTGAATATAATATGCAATTAAACTCCACACCATTAATTTAGGATCTGAGATAATTACTGTCCTATAAATAAGACGCTGGGCAGTTGTGGAAGTTTTTGAACACTTAGTACTTCTCCTTTGTTTTTAGTTACTTGATTACATTTCTGTTCCCCAACAATTGAAATTTAATATTTAATGCAAAATAAAATGAAACACAAATAAATTTGACATTTTTTATTAAGTTTAAAAATATTTACACAATTTATGGTAATTTGGAAAATATTACGTACATAGAGTTACATCGCAATTCTTGCAAAATGAAGAGGTTTTCCCGAACAATTTTTCATTTGACATCATCTTTGTTTTTCTCTTTTACCAATTATACGGCCAACTCTATCACGTCTAACAGTGTCTATTTCCTTCACTCGAGATGAATTTGTATAACTTGATCAACAGATTTGGTTTTGTACTGTGTTGCCTTTTTTAGATAGGCATTGCAATATGTCTCCTTATTTCTTTGATACTTGTTTTCTCTGATTTACCATCTTGTAAAATAACGCAAGTATTTACAACAGCCATGTCTACAATTCGGGTCAAAATTAGCCAATACCATTTTTTTCAATGGATTTTTATGGTATGTTTCTCTAAAAGCCAATCATGAGAATCTACAGCACCCATGTTTTTGTTATAATTGTTTACGAGACATAGATGTTCGATTTTATTTTTTTCAGCTTTTCCCTTTTCACGCTTTGAAACAGATGTTAATATCTCAATTATGTCAGTATTTGTCACAAGTGTAACGCATTTGTTATCATGCCATTTTACCGCAGTAATTTTATTTTTCACATCAAAGTAGAAATCACGTGAACCACGGCTAGTCTTTTTGAAAGTAGAATCAATTTCAAGGGCACAATGCTGAATTCTGTCACTTCTTATTGTTCCTTTTGCTCGAAATCGACTCTCTTAGGTCAACTTACAAATTATAGGAATTTTAAAAAATATCAAAATAAACTATATGACTCTTGGGATCAGTAATTGGCTGAAGCATTTTTTTTACAACTCGAGTTCTCAATGGCTCTTTTAAAAAAACTATGGTAGATGCTGCATCGACAACTTCCTTACAGCAATACAAATCAAAATTATAGCAGTAACCATTGCTCCCACATCTTATACCCAAACCTTTTGGGTTTACCTTTAATGACCGTAATATCGAATCATCATTTCATCAATAGATAGATGCTTGTCAAAAATTCCCAATTTCTGAAAATTTGCATTCATTTCAGCAATTAATTTTCGAATTTTAAAAGCTCTGTCCATTGTTTGGGATTTGGCTTCATTATTATCAGCTAAATGAATCACAGATTTTATTTCTAAGTATCTGTTTCTAGTCATTGAGTTTCTTACTATAGGAACCATTAAATCCTCTTCATCTGACCAATAGTCACATTCACTTGATAGTGTATGATATCCAGAGAAAATAAAAAAATCGATAAATGTTTTTAATTCTTCAGTTAAGGAAAAATCTGGTTTGTTTTTCCATTGTTTGGCATATTTTCTGTTTCTGTTAAAATAGGCTCCAAATATGTCGGAGACAAAAATTCTTCATAAACTTCAACGGGCGTAGACCCTCTAAAATACTTTCAGCTTTTTCATAATTTATTTTTGAGGCATTACTTTCATTAGAAAAATTGTAATTTGGCAGAACTTTTTTCCAATCTGCTATTAACTCTTTTTTACCTTTTTTACGTGTATTTGATCCTGATTTCGAGCAACTTCACTTCTTACTTTTGTTTGATAAATCTTTCTCTCTACTATCATCATGGTTTTCATAAGGAACAGCAATTTCAATTCTACCTGCAATGTCTCTAACAGATAGGCTAAGAGTTTCAGTATCATCAAAACCTACTTCATCTGTTAATTCATCTACTTCAGGTGGCAAAGCAATAATTTCGGACTCTTAATTCCTCCCAAAATAGATATTCTACAGCTTTCTCACAAGTTTTAAAAACTTTTTTCTGCGACATCTTGTGCACCTTTGAAATAAACTAAGTATCAGAAAATTTAACGAATCCGCCCATTTTTAGGACAGCAGTTTAAATTTGTAATTAGAACTAATAAAAGTAAAAATAATTTTAAAACGTTATAAGACATCTGTTAATAGAATATCTGAAAAATATTTTCTGAAAAAATATTTAAACTTACCTTTAAAACCTTTTCGTACGATTACAATGAAGTTCAGCAAGAAAAAATCATGAAAATGGCGAAGTTTACGTGCCTGCAGCTGGCTGAAAAATGCTTCCATCCGGTCCAAACAGACTTAAGTAATTCAGGTGAAACCATTACTTTTCAGGGGTTTAAAAAAGAGTTGGCAAAACGTTGAATAGCTTTGTTTATAATGGTGAAAATGAACTGTCCTATAAATAGGACGCTGGGCGAAAACAGGTTAAAACGTGAGAAAAAAACCTTTTCAAGTTTTGACACAAGTCGCCAAAAGGGTCGTTAAGTCGTCAAGAATGGTCCCAATGTGGCTGTATTTGTAATTCTTTAAATAATTAGTTTTAATCAATTACTTTTTATTAATTATAATTAAAAATTATTGTATTGTCATTCAAAATGATCATGTATATAAAGTTTCAGCTCAATTGAGCGCTTTAAAATGTATTTTATTAACGATTGAAAATTCCACCTAGATAATCAAATAAATATATAGAGTGTGAGTTAATAGTGTAGGAAATGAAAAAGAAATAAAACCTAAGATATATTTTTGTAAAAGTTTGACAATCAACAATGAGAAAAATTTTTATTGTACATTCTGATATCAATCATTATATTTTTCCCCTCAGACATTTGGATTTGAGATTGTGGAACTGAAGGATCACAAAAATGAATATTTACTTGTGAATATATTAAATCAGAAGTATGGTCTTCAGGAGTTTTCTGAATAGTAAGTTTTTAAACTTGAACCACTGGTTATTTTATTATTTGTTTTGAAATTTTGATGTTATTGTTTTTTAATGATTAAAAGAATGCTTGTATAATAAAATTCCATTTTGTTACATTAATATATTTTTAATTTTTGTAGTTGGAATTTGTATTCCATTTTACAGTTTTATAATTTATAAAAAAAAACTCATTTTTTTATTGGCATTTATTTATTTTAAATAATTATAACCTGAATTTACATTATTCTTTGTATGTTTAAAAATCAAATTACTGTACTTTATTTAAGTTTCAATGTCATCATTTGTTATATATGCGGATTATTATAAAAGAGCACTAAGTTTCATAATATTTCTTTCAGCACACTTGTGGAACAACAACATCAAGGCTTCACATTTTTCATACTTACACTTATTTTTATGAATGAAAATTCTATAATGGAAGGTAAACATAGTTTAAATTTATTGTTATAAAAAAATTTTATTCATGTGTTTTTAAATTGTAAAATTTTTTTTATCTTAGTTACAGAAATGAACTTTATTTTTAATCCTTTAAAAAGTGCAATAAAAAATATCTTCTATTTTAAATTACATTGTTAATTTTATACACATTTATCTAACTGGCCCATCTGTCTTCAAAATAGCTATCTTTCTCTTTGTGGTTATTTATGTGCTAACTCATATTTACATGGTGATTAAAATATTTTCAAAAAATATTGTGTAAGTAAAAGGATCATGTTTTAATAAATATATAGAAAACAACAACAAAGAAAGCTTTTTATTGCATTTATTTTTTAAAATGAAGTCATTTTACATTGAGACAAAACATCCTCCTTTCCAATGTTTACTCTGTATCTTTTATATGAAAATCTTGATCAAATGAATCATATGATGTAATCTTAAAAATATGAATGTAATTTATGTTTAACTTCATATATATATACCCGTAGCTGGTATACCCGTTCTTCGCACGGATGAACTGAAAAATTAAACAATACAGATTGAAGGGTAAAGAAGTTTTTAATGAGTTAATTTTGTGTGAATTGCAAATTAGACAAAAAAAAGCTTTTTGCATATCTCCGCTAAACAAAAAAAAAACGCCTTTTTGTTAAATTTTAAGTCTGTAAATCTAATAGCTGATAAAAAGGATTTTTTTTATTTATAACTCTCCGTAACTCTCTTGAGGATCGATTTTTGAAAATACCTTCCTAAGCTGAACTCTGTTCAGCAAAAGTAACACATAGTTAAAAGTTTTGTGTAATGAATGCTTAAAATAGTGAAAATAACTTATATCTGAAAGAGTAATACACTCTAATATTACTTTCTGTTGTATTTATATTATGTTAAAATTGTAATATTTGCGAGCAACACCGTTTCTTAAATAATAATGGCAATTCAATGAAAAACATAGCGAAATGTTGACGATAGAGTCAAGTTAGCAAATGTTTAGCTACTTTCATAGCTCGAACTTTATTAGAGCTTTGAAAGACCCACTGTGTAGGGGAGCAATGCACGTTAACCCTTATTATGATTTACTGCAGTTTTTTTCATGCAGTACTTTTTTTTTTGAAAATTAAGGGATATACATAAACAAAATACTCGACTTTGAAAAATTTAATTCGTTAGAGCTAATTAATTAATTATATTCCACTGTAAAATTAATTATATACACTGTTCACTTAAAACAAATAGTAAATCGTTTTCTAAGGTCTTCATTAACATACAAAAAACATAAGACATTTAAATTTTGACATTAACTATTTTTTCGGGACGAAAATGATAATCTTTGCAATCTGCTGAAAATGCAATTTCTGTTACAAAACTATTCGCCTTCCCTGCTAAAATACTCGTTATAGAACCTGTGCTGCCATATATCTTGGAAGAGTGGATTTAAAAGAATATTCCTATTGTCAGAATATTCGTAAAATTGTGTATTCTATGTTATTTTAATGTGAGTGGTACTTATAAGTACCGTTAGTAGAGATAAAGGATTAAACCTATCAAGAGCTCAAACGTCCTCCCGTTGGTGTGGTATGGTAGTTAGGAGAGGGAGGGATGCCAGTTCAGGTGTCGTCCATGTCACTTGACCATGGTTCAAAATTACGTGGTCCGTCACCAAAAGCCCTCGTGTAGCTGAACAGTGTGACGTTAATATTCACTCACTCACTCACTCCAAAAAATACAATACAGTAATTATTATTATTTTTATACTTAAAAAATGCAATATCTGCCTATTTAATTAAAATTATAGCATTATAATTAACTACTAACCACAAACAAATTATGCAAATTTGTCCAAATGATGTAGTGTGAAAGACAAAGTTTATTTACTTTAAGTACCAGAAGCGATAAAAGTATTTATTTTGATATAAGGATCAATTTCTTATGGTTCAGGCATGAAAAAAATCAATAGTAGCTATCTAAAGAGAGATTTAAAGCAACCTGTCCCTTCAAAACTTAGTTTTATTCTGAAAAAAAAAATGGGGATTACACTGATCTCAGGAATAAATTAGAAGCTAGCGCCTTGCATAGACAAAACATAAAGTGTTTCTTCACAAATAAAATATAGATATATGCTGTCACAGGCTTTTTTGCAGTGCACACCAGAATTACTTGCAGATGGCAGAATTTTTTCCTACTTACTTGACAAATATCGTTATATTTTAGACACTTCACACAATATCTATAAATTGTAGCCTATGCTATTAATTATAGCTTATGTGTTATTCTGATGTATAAGCTATATTACTGTAAAGTTTCATTAAAATCCATTCAGTTGTTTCTGCGTGAAAGACGACCAAACAAACTTTCGCATTTATAATATATATCTTGATAAAAAAGAATTAATAAAGAATTACATGCTGTATTGTTAAGGAAGAAGGGGAGTAGCCTTTCTGACAGATTTTTTTCCTAAAATCGAAAATTTCAGTCGCTGCTTTGTGTGACAAACTCATCTTGATGTGTGCTGGATTTTTATGAATACAACTATTTAGACATAGTTTTTTAATTTTTAAAGTTTTCTTTTCTAATTGTTGTCATAAATAAAATAAAACAGAGCAAGTCTAAAAATTTTTAAAAAATGGGTTTAAAACAAAAAGTAACTGCTGAAAGATATTTGAAATTCTGTGTACTGAATTAAAAAAATAACAAATCAGCAGTTATGTTTTTAATTTTCTTAAGTCACTTGATTTTGCTTCTGTCTGTCAATGACAGATAACATTGATAATAAAGGGTGTTTTAGAAAAAAAAAATAAATTTAAACATTCAATTTTTTGGCAGAAATATGCTTAGTGCTCTTTCGAAACATCAGTGCAACTCCTTAGAAATCGTGGAGGGATACAATCAATGGTGTGGATTTATATTAGATACAAATAAATAAATGCAAAAGCATTCAATTTATATGTAAGATATTTGTCCATTATTGAAAATATTTTTGTTCATTTGCAGTGATAGCTGATAGCTTCTTCCCCTTTTTTTTCTTGACTGCTCCTACATTGTCAAATTGGTGTTTCTTCATGCAAAGAAACAGGAAATATTATTAGGCTTGATCAGATAAGGAAAGTGCATAAGGCAATTAATCATGCCATTTTTGGCCTAAAACTTGCAGGTTGTAATGACTGCGTGAATATGAATATTGTTTTGGTAGAAAAATCAGTCACCTGTCTGCATCAAATCAGATTTTTAGGCATATACTACTACATAATCTTCTCACAAAACCAATGTACAATCTGCCCTTATGAGATGAACTCTGAAATTGTTCTCTGATAGGAATTTTATCATCTTTTCTTTCATTGGAGACATATATTGCTACCTCAGTTTTATAAATTCAACTTAAAATGAATGTGGAAGGATTATCGAAACAAATACTAACACTTATGAAAATTGTGACACTGTTCACTAAAACAAAACTGAAAATATTGTGAATTGTTACTATAATGTAAGGTTAATAAAATTTAGTTAACTATAAAACTTTGGTATTTTCACCAATGTAATTGTGAGATGGTTGAAGTAATATTGCCAAATTAAAATTGTGCTTGAATTCTGTTATCATTCAATTTTGACTCAATGTAGACAATGTTGAGTAGCAAATCACAATTCATTTCAGAATTGTTTTTGTTGTGAGTTATAAAATTCACTCTCATGAAACAGTTATTTACTCTGATATTACTGTTTTTATTGCAAACCTACTTTATTAAATTTTTTATATATTATATTAAAAATGAGTCTATATATACATGAAGAGTATGACTATATTTTTATAATTCACTCTTGTTTTATTCCTTTTAGAGGAATTATGGAAAGCATTGGAACCTCTTGGAATAGAAATCAAGTAATTCATAATCTGTTTTTATACATTTATGAAAAGTATAATTGAATAAATTGTTTAGTAAAAACTTATTTCTCTAAAATGTATCCTCATATTTTTGTAATAAAAGTTCTGACAGTAATATCAGCTGCACATTTTATTAATACTATTTTTAATAAAAACCAAAGTATTTTTTAAAATATTTTATATATTTATTATATTGTTTTGGACACACACTATTATGATATTTTTAATTTTGTTATCCAAATTTGATGGACATGATGTTAAATGGTTGTAAAAATGATAGTTGCAGAAATTTTTTCTGATTATGTTATTTATGAGGCATAAATATTTAAAGGATGAAAATAAAATCATTTAAGTTTTATCTGAGTATTGAGATAAATGAAAGATTAGGTAATGATATGTTTTGGGGTATTTTTATTTATTTAATGTTCAAAAATTATATCTGAAATATTTTAATTAGTATGAAATTCATGGTGATTATACAAAGAAAAGGCAAAAAATAAAGGGACATTTGTAATTTCTCTTTCCATGGTTTCATAACAGTATTAGTTTCCTGTGCTGGATGAGGAGTAGTCAGCAACACATCTATGCAATGTGTCACTCATCTTCCCTCACAGTCTTCAGGGTGTAACAGGCCATTCAACATAACATCTCTGTTTTCAATTTATACCAAAGAGGAAAGGATAATAGTTATTTAATTTTTGTTTGTGGAAGGTGTGAAACCTGTGAAAATTATTCATTGTATGTAAGCATAGTGTGGTGACAGCTATTTATCGTAAAGCAAAATATACAAATGGATAGAATGCTTCTAACAGGGAAGAACTTTATGTGGTGATGAAAGATCAAGCATTCCATTGATATCAACCACTGAGGACAACGGGCAAGTTGTTGATGGATGAGTATAGTGATGAAAGGGATGACTAATATACAGTGCGGGTATCACACCTTTTGCCAACAAAAAGTGAATCACTGCCCTCCTTTTCCCTTCGTACAGAGCGACAATCGAGCTGCCATGTTGAACAGTCTACTACACTCTGACTATGAGGGAAGACGAGTGTTTAGAAGTGTTGCCAACTACCCCCCCCATTCAGTGTGGGATACAAGCACTATTGCCAAACCTTAAAAAGAAAAAATTGCAAAAATTCCTTTTCTTTTTGGCTCTCTCTCATACATGGTAAATTTTTATCATATAATACCAAAAGAAGACAATTTTTTTAAAAAAAACAGGAATATTATTAAATTTTGAAAAAATCGTATATATTGAATTATATTTTTATGAAAATATATTTTAAAAATGTTTTATCTTTTGTTTTGATATCATTCATTCTTAATATATTTTAGATCCAAAAAACTGCACCCCATATTTGGAGATGTAGTGAAATTTGTCACCAATACTCTTGTGAAACAAATGTATTTAGAGCGCAGAGAATTATCTAAAGAACCTCCTCAATATGAGTTAGTGTGGGGAGAGCGTGCAAAACAAGAAGTTCTCAAAGAAGATTTACTTGAATTTGCATGCAAGGTATGAATAGTGATGCCTATTTTTTGTATTTAAAATTCTTTTCCAGTAGGTTGCAGCTATTACATGTCTCGAATAACTTCTAATATTTTCCATGTCTTGGCACTTATCTGATTCAAAGTTGTGCTTTTTGTTGCCATTTGAGATATTTATGCATAATCTACTTATATAGATAAAGATGTCTGAAATGGTATAATTTCTGATCATTTTTGTTGCTGCCAAAATAGCCTGAATATTTTGTTAAAATATGTAATTTTAACAAAAGACAATATTAATGCTTGACATGAAAAAGAAAAACATGGATAAGTTTTGACTTCACATCATTTTAGTAAAAAAAATTTAAAAATACTACTGAGCATTAGTTCCAAAACTAGTAAAATTACTGTAAAAAATAAAGAAAACTTGATTTTTTAAAAAGAATTTACAAAATAAACTTCTAAACTACTTGTATGACTAATGAAAGCATGATTCTGATTAACTGATATTAAATTCCTTCTCATGTTAATACAAATGTTATACTAATGAAGTGTAATTTCTGTTGACACTTTTCTCTTTATTATTTCTGAAAGAATTTTTTCTTATTTAGTGATATTTTTGTGTTGATATTTATATACACAGCAATGTCTAAAAAAGAAGTCCAGTGGCTGAGTGGTTAGTGCATCCATACCACAGGTCCGAGGTTTAAACCCCATGCTGGGCAAGGTTGACTCAGCCTTTCATCCCTTCAGTTGGTCAATAAATGAGTACCAAGCTTTCTAGGAAACTTAACACTGGGGGTTTCGCATCAGATTGACCACCTAACAGGAACATCTGCTCATGCACCTCAGGGCCCAAGGTCGCGTATACTGAGTTGGGCACAGTATGTCTTGGCCCTCATGGGCTGGCGTGCCACTGAGTTAAGTTAATGTCTGAAAAGTATTGTAATTTTATTGAAATGGAAAATTAACTTTCAGTAATAAGAGAAATTATAGTATGTTATACTTCTTATTCTGCTATTTGTTTTCTGCGCTGTTTGCTTTAACATTACTGTGTATAGTTCTTAGCACTATTAAGAAAATTGGAAGAAATGAAATATACAGTGGTAGCCAAAATTGTGGACACTTTTTTAAATGGTTAGGCTTTTTAAGTTTGTATGCTTATAAAAAATTTTATGTTGCACAAATTGCTAAGTATTTTTTATCATTTTAAAGGGAGTTTAATGCTGAATTCAATACAAAAAACAAAATTCAAATATATGCAAGGCAAAAAAATTTATGCTGTAATAACTGTTGATATATATTAGATACTGATGATAGCAGTGAGTTATCGGATCTTAGTGAGGTTGTCTTTATTCTTTGTTACAGCTTCACTTCGATGTTTCATTGAGCTGAAAGTAGTTTTAGGCTCTTCCTTAGTTATTACATGATGCCAGGAAACCATATCCTCAATTAGTTCCTTTTTATTTCATGGGTACCTCATTCGGATAAGAGTTTTGAATGGGTGCCACAAGTTTTCGATAGGATTGAGGTCAGGACTGTTTCCTGACCAGAACAACTCAATTATCTTAGAATGGTACCAGTCTTTCAATTACTTTTACTGTGTGGCAAGGAGCAGAATCTTGCTGAAAAGTAAATGAAGCATTGTTGATAAATAGATCCCTGATGGAAGGCAAAAATTTGGGTTCTAGAATGGTGTCAATGTATTTTATGACATTCAGTTTCCCATCGATGGTATAAAGGTGACCGATACCATCTGTTGTTATGCATGGCTAAATGATAAAACTATGTGGGTACTTCACAGTTGAAGTCAGTATGTAGCATTTCTGATATTTTACGTCTTACATATTTTAGGCTATCACTACCGAATAATGATATTTTAGTTTCGTTCCTCTATATAACTTGGGACCAATAATCATTTGTCCAATTAATATGTTTAATTTTTCACTGTAGTTGCTTTTAGCGCTGCTGTAAGTTGAGATATGGCTTTTTTCATGGAATTCTACATTTTAGTCTTACATCGGCTAATCTACTCCTGATCGTTTTTTAACTGACAGGAACACCAGCATCATTCAAATCCCTTCTGACGGCTGTTGATGACACTCTTCTATATCAGAGACATAATATTTTCGTTCTTTTGTCATTAACATATGTGGTGCACCTTTTCCCTTTGTTTTGTATTAAATCTGTCTCCTGACATCTTAAACAAAACTTTCAGTTTCCAGATGTAATCACTGAACTGCCCACCTGTTTTGTAATTTTAACAAAGGAAATACAACTTCCTCGTCACACATGTATCCAATCTACTCTTTTATTTGTTGTTGCTTTTTGACTAAATATCATTGTTATCCTGGCCAGAAAACAGCGCTGACCTCATTCTTATCAAAAATTTGTGGTACAGTTTGAAAACTCTTGTCCGAATGAAATAAAAGAACTAATTGAGGATATAATTGTTTCTTATCATCATGTATTAATGAAGGAAAAGCTTAAAACTATTTTCAGTGCAATGAAACATCAGTGTGAAGCTGTAATAAAGAATAAAGGCAACCTCACTAAGTTCTGATAACTCACTGCTATCATCAGTATTTAATGTATATCGACAGTTATTACAGCATAACTTTTTTTGCCTTGTGACTATTTGAATTTTGTTATTTTGTATTGAATTCAGTATTAAATTCCCTTTAAAATGATATAAAATACTTAGCATTTTGTGCTACATAAAATTTTCTATAAGGATACAAACTTAAAAAAACTAACAATTTAAAAAAGTGTCCACAGTTTTGGCCACCACTGTATTAGTTTATTATTTTAAAAATATATGGTTTCTAATATTTTTCAAAAAATTTTGTCAGGTGTTTTTATTTGAGTGTTTAATTTATAAATCTGAATGTTTTTACTGACATGTCTATTATTTTAGTTTATATACCTATTATGTCTAATATTTATCTTAAAAAAAACAATAATTTTTAAAAGGTTTTTCTTTGTTCATATTGTATTTACTCTATTTTAAGCCACACCTCAAACTCTCAAAATGTTTTTGTAAAAAAATGTTGACATCGATTCTAAGCCACACCCCCAAGATACTTAAAAAATTTTTTAAAAAATTTAATGAGAAATAATAAATTGATAATTAATTTACTTTAGCAAGATTAAAAACTTTAAAATGCATACATGAAATAATTACTCTGTCAGTATCATATGTTTAGAAAATGATTCGCCACTCTCGTTGTCACAGCTGACTTTGGAATTGGTGCTAGTGTTACCATTACCCCACACAGTGTTGGCTTCCATGCCATTCAATGCATTTGTTGTGCTGAAATTTTTTAAAAGAATGTAAAAAAATTATTAGACTTTTGAACATATACAAGTAAAATTAAATTTTGTTTGCACGATCGACATATATTTGTTTCATCTGTGTCAAATTTTTAGTGACCACTGCTCTGTTTCCATTTTTTTCTTTATTTAAAATTGCCTCCCTTTTCATTCCTGCATCATAGTGAACTTGTTTGGATGCTATTACCAATATCTTTGATGTTTAGGTGATTTAAAGGAAGTATATACAAAAAGATCTTCTTAATATGAGCAGAGAATGATGTTTAGGATCGACTGAATTGTGGAGATAAACTGTGGAATGGGATAAGTTATTGATGCAAGTGGCCAGAATGAACGGTTACATTTTTCCTTTTGAAAGGGGTAGAAACTCAATTTCCCCCACCCAACAAATGTTTTGCTTTAAATTCTAAGCCGTAAACGATTTTCAGTAGCAGTAACACTGAAAAAATAGGCGAGGGCATGACTAAGGAAATTCCTTTGGATACGAGTCTTTGTGCAATATTAGTATTCCTTTAGAGTGTTCAACCCTAAATGTAATTCTCCTGAATGGGCAGTCAATTTGGTGAAAATAGCCTCCAAAATTCATGCATAGCTTTTATACAATTAAGTTTTAATTAGCGTCAGAGATACAGAGGCATGGTGGCAGAGTATTTACCACACAGTCAGTCAAGGTTCAAGTCGTGTAATCATTTTTTTTAAATTCATGTAATTATTTTTACAAATAAATTTATTTAAAAAAGATTTTTGAAATATTTTATATAATTATATAAAATGATTAAATTAATAATATATAGTATAAGATATATATATTATTTTTGTTATATTAAGCATAAAATAACTTTTTATAAATAATTATTGCAATATATTGTATTTCATATTCAAAATATATTTTTTACTAATTTTTAAACAAATATCATTTAATATTTATTATATATTTTTATAATAAATATTATTTATTAATAATTATATTTATAAAATATAATATAAATATTTATATGATTACAGTAATTATTTTACTTTTTAAAATACAAAATAATTATTTAAAATATCATATAATATTTAATAAACCTTTTTAATACATTTATTTAATTGTAAGAATAATTCAAAAAACTTATCGTGCGACTCGAACCTTGGCCGATCGCGTGGTAAACAGGTACTCTCTCACCTATGCCACTGCATCTCTAACTCTAATTGTATAAAAGCTAATTATGAATTTCAAAGACTATTTTCTCTGAATTGACTGGCCATTCAGCGTTAATACATTGATGGGGTTGAACACCCTAAAGCAGTGCTCTGCAACCTTTTTATCGCTGCGGACCAGTCAACGTTTCATAATTTTACTACGGCCCGCTGAGGGTGGGATATGTTGATTGTTTATATTTTAGATTGTTTTGATTTAACAATTTTAATTTAGTTACATTTAAATATGCCTTCAGAATAAAATATAGTTACACCAAAAATGAATCCAAGTGATTTAACGTGGAATATAAAGTAATTTCTGTGGAAAGTTGCGCAAATGCACCCCTTTAAAAAATGGCAATAATTTAATATTCTTTAGGTGGCCTGGCACCATTTGATCCACGTACCGGGGTTGCGGATCACTGCCATAAAGGAGTACTACTATTACACAAAGTCTTGCCCCCAAATGAATTTCCTTAGTCGGGCCCTCCCCTTGTAATTGAAGATTCAAGTAAATGCAGTGTATATATTTTAAATTAATTGATACATTGTAATATAGCACTTCCAAGAATCATATCAATACTACTGAATTTTTTTAGAAAGTACTCCCATCGATACATTTTTCTCATTTATATTATTGAAGTATTGCATTACAATAATTTTGTCTTGTTATTTTAGATGATGGGTGATACAAGCCCTGAAAAATGGACGTATCAATTCAAAGATGCTAAAATAAAACGTAATGAGGCGGAAGCATAGAGAATTTATTTCTCTAATAATTTTGTATGTAATTATTATGTATTTATTTTTTTGTATACTTTTTTTCTATATGTATCTTCTTGTTTGATATCTTAATAAAATACAATTCTTTTTACTTGTCTTTCTTTCATTCCTATACTTATGACAGAGGCGGCTCTAGGGCTGGACAAACCAGACCCCTGCCTGGAGCATCAAATTTTAAAGGCAGCATTTGGATCAAATTTGATATATTTTCTGAAATATTGTTGGGTGTGAATTTGGTACTTCATTTGACGTATCTTTTTTTTTACTTTGTACTCTGCATATTTAATGACAGTTTTCTTTTATGTTTAAACTTGAAGGGTTCGAGACAGGAGTATATGTTAAAACATGAAATTCAATATGTTTACACATCTTTCTCTAGTAACTTTCTCCCAAACCGAAGTGAGGTCACAATGGACATTCTTTCACTCTTACAATGTCTGGTTTCAGCTATCCAAAAGGGGAGAAAGGGTAATAAGAGGTTTTGGTAGATAGAGAGCCACAGGAGATGTTTTATTTTAGTCTTGAGTGTAGTTACTATGAATTAAAACAAACGCTTGTGATCCCACCAATAGTAGGCTATTTTCTGTAGAAATTGGCCTGCTGCTTCAATAAACTATTCCTTCTCTTTCATTTCACTCGTTTGAAATAATAACAAGTAATTATGTTCTTAATTTCGAGTTTTTTAAGATTTAAAGTAATATATAGAGAGAGGGGGCGGCATTTTTCATTTTTGTCCGGGGTGGCAAAACTGCTAGAGCCGATCCTGCAGGTACACAATGTGTTGCTACACAGAATTTCCCTTGAGAATTATCTCACATATGCAGGGCTACTTTTCTGCTTAGGCACATGCCTATGGCGCAAAAAAGTGGGGAAAAAATTTAATTACAGCAAACGAACCACCACCTAGCAAATCGTGTGTGTGTGCAGAACTTTGGAAAACATCTATTATAGAAAATGAAAAACTTAACACTTTTGTGTTGCAATGCACTAAAAATGATATGACAACGTAAATTTAGTGATGTCATTAATGATTTTGCAATGATCAAAACTCAAAGAAAACCTTAATTGTACCAGTATAATGACTCAGCAAGGAATAAGGATGTCTAAAAGTAAAATATAGTAAAGCAATAAGTGATGATAATAGATAAGTTGATAACAGTTCATAATGTGTTCTCTATTCTATGATTACGAACGATTTTATTAATTTTCTATAATTCACAAAAGGGTGGGTGGTCCGAGATGCTGTAATGGAAGAAATGAACAAAAGTGGCCAAACCGTGCCACTATCTGTTCCTTACTATACCGGTTGCTAGTCCGGAACACGGTGGGTCCATAGGTAGTGGATAATGAAAAGAAAATAAAAAGAGTAAGAAAATCTCTCTCGAATCAAATCTGGCAAGGTAACTGAAGGAGGGGGCGCTCCAAAAATAGTTAAGGAAAAGCGTAACAATTTGAAGTGCCTAGGGCGCCACAGAGGTTAACAATGGCCCCATACATATGGTTACTACAAACCGGTTCCTTTTAAGGATACGCTTTGGAAATCGATCTGTAGCCCCTTTTTTTGGTCTCGAAGCCGATGTTTTGCGGTTTCGAGTCCTGATACCATTGAAGACCCACAGTGCAGAGGAGACTGATGCACGTTAAATTTGTCGAGTTAGGCTCCCTTCACACCAAACGACTCCGATTCATTCACCATCAAACTTCTCTGATGGACAAAGATTCAGCTTTCACTCATTCACCAGCAGCCGGGAGCTATTTCTTAAAGAAAAAGTGAATTCAAACAAATAGTGATGATTTTTATTGTTTTTTATGTTATTAGTGGCCACCTTAAATGTCTATCCTTTGAACGTGGAAGAAAAATCCATCCCACTTGCAAAAAATGCTGCGACTATCCAGCCTCTCCGGAGCACATTCTGAATTGCGTCAGACTTAATTAAAAATCAAGTAATAGAATTATAAAAAATTATTTTTTCACAAATACATAACGACTTAAAATTATGCAGAAATGTATTAGTGTGAAAATACAATGAAAAAAGGGTTAATAAAACTAATAACGTTGAATGGAAGTGTACCGATCTTGATATTTTTACAGAATTTTATATTTCATTTAAAGAAATTGATATTGACCTTCAGAAAATAGTTTCTGAATCAACAGAGGGTACACCTGGTATGGCAGGGAAAAGCTTTAGTATCTTAAGCAAAATATTTCATTCTCTAATTGAATTTCATTGTATAACACACCAGCAAGCTTTATGTGCGAAGCTTGGTTTAAAAAACATTTTCCAGAGTATATAATGTCATTGTAATGAAAAATAAACAACTTTTTAAATGCAAGAGCTATTTGTAAACGGCAATTTTCACAATTCTTAAAGGAAATTGAATGCCAATATTCAGAGATTTTGACATACAACAACGTACAATGATTTACTTTTGGTGAAGTCCTTGATCGCTTTTATAATGTTATTAGAAGAAAAGCTCTTTTTTTTTAATTGAAAAAGGCAATAGTTTCAATGAATTATCCAGTATACATCGGTTAAATGATTTAATGTTTTTGTGCAATATCACTCAGCATTTTACTTGAACAAAAAACTTCATGGATATGGACCAATTGTTTCAACGGTGTTTGAAAATATTAAAATATTTATGACAAAACTTGAAATCTTTACTAAGGATTTGGAAATTAAAATCATGAAATATTTTCCTCAATTACAAAATCATTTTCAGAACACAATAATTTTTGAAAACTCCGTTGACATTCAAGAACATGCAATTAAAAAATATTTAATGACTGCAGGAAATAAAACAAGCTTTTGAGGAGATATTCAATCAATTTAAAAGTTTGGAAAATAAATTTCTCTTTATTTTATATCCATACAAAACAGAATTTGAAATAATGTTGTTAACCAAATTTATGTGGTTAGGTTTCAATAATTTAGAAATGGAATTAATTGAATTTCGAAGCAACGTAGAGTGGAAAACAAAATTTGAAGACTTGATTTCTGAAGTAGAAAGAAAACTGTGTGAAAGTAGAGCAGATATTTTGATCCCACAGTAAAAATTGAAAATAGCATATTAAACGAATGGGATTCTTTGCTAAATAATTTTCAATGAAAAAACTAGTTAAGGCACTTTAAATGATGTTTGGGTTCACATGTTCGTGTGAGAAGTTGTGTGTGTGTGTGTGTGTGTGTTTTTTTCTCCAATGAACTTTGTAAAACCTAATAGAAATAAACTTGACATGGAATTAACTGCGAAATGCGTTAAGCTAATAAATGCGAAATATGAATCTAAATTTAAAAAAAAACTATCTGAAAATAAACACAGCAACAGATTTCTCATTAAATACTTTATAATCAATTTTGTTATGTATATATATATATATATATTTATATATATATATAACTAATATATATTATAAATGTGAAAGTTTGTGAAAATCTTTGTGGCTCTTTCACGCAAAAACAACAATGGATTTTAATGAAACTTTACAGTAATATAGCTTATACATCAGAATAACATAGGCTATAAATTATACCTTAGGCTATAATTTATAAAAATTTGTAAAAAGTGTCCAAAATATAACGCTATTTGTCAAGAAGGAAAAAATTCTGCAAGCAAAAAAAGCCCACGTCAGCACATATCTATCTTTTGTTTGTGAAAAACTCTTTTTGTTTTGGCTACGCAAGGGAATCGCTTCTAATTAATTCCTGTGATCAGAATAATGCCTATTTTTTTATTTCAGAATAAAACTTAAGTTTTGAAGGGTAGAGGTTGTTATAAATCTCTCTTTATTTTAATGTTTTTTTTTTTATGATTTTATTATGCACATTTGGTAGTAAGAAGTTGATCTATTTTCAAAATAACTACTTTTATCGCTTCTGGTACTTGAAGTAAATAAACTTTCTCTTTCACACTACATCATTTGGACAAACTTTCATAATTTTTTTGTGGTTAGTAGTTAATTATAACGTTGTAATTTTAATTGAATATGCAGATATTGCATTTTTAAGTATAAAACTAATTATAACTACTGCACTGTATTTTTTGCAGTGAGTGAATTTTAACGTTGCACTGTTCAGCTACACAAGGGCTTTTGGAGACGGACCATGTAATTTTGAACAATGGTCAAGTGACGGGAATGACACTTGAGCTGGCACACCCTTCTCCTAACTACCACACCACACCAACTTAGCAGGAATATTCTACCAATACTTAGCTTTAATATTCTTTGAAATTCACTCTTCCAAGATATATGGCAGCACGGGTTCTATGATGAGTATTTTAGTGGGGAAGGCGAAAAGTTTTGTAGCAGATCTTGCGTTTTCAGCGGATTGCAAAGATTATTATTTTTGTCGCAAAAAAATAGTTAATGTCAAAATTTAAGTGTCTTATGGTTTTGTCTGTTAATGAAGACCTTGGAAAATGATTTGACTACTTATTTTAAGTGAACGGTGTACATAATTAATTTTACAGTGGAATATCTTTAATTTATTTATTAGCTCTAACGGATTAAATTTTCCAAAGTGGAGTATTTTGTTTATGTATATCCCTTAATTTGTACATGTAGTGATCCAAAAAAAAATTGTATGAAAAAAACTGCAGTAAATCATAATGCGGTTGGATAAAGTATTAACGTGCATCGCAAACCTACACGGCGGGTCTTACAAAGCTCTAATAAAGCTCGAGCTACGAAAGTAGCTAGGCATTTGCCAACTTGACTCTATCGTTAACATTTCGCTATGTTTTTCATTGAATCGCCATTATAATTTAAGAAACGGCGTTGCTTGCGAATATTACAATTTTAAAATAAAATAAATACAACAGAAAGTAATATTAATGTATTACACTTTCAGATATAAGTTATTTACACTACTTTAAGCGTTCATTACGCAAAACTTTTAAGAATGTGTTACTTTTGTTGAGCAGAGATCAGTTTAGGAAGGTGTTTTGAAAAATCGACCCTCAAGAGTGTTACGAGGAATTATAAATTTAAAAAATCTTTTTTATCGGCTATTAGATCTACATAGTTAAAATTTAACAAAGGTGTTTTTTTTCTTTCTATTTTGTTTAGCTGAGATATGCAAAAAGCTTTTTTTTTTGTTTAATTTTCAATTCACATAAAATTAATTCATTAAAAACTTCTTTTTCCTTCAATCTGTGTAGTTTGATTTTTCAGTTCACCCGTGCGAAGAACGGGTATACCAGCTAGTATGTATATATATGTACTAATAAGTAATATTTCATAACATATATGTAGCATGCAGCCAAAACCAAGCAGTCTTCGCGCGCAGGCGCAATGAATTGAAACTGAAACGAAAACTTTTGAACTAGTAAAAGCAGAACAAAAACTCTTGGACATTAGAGAGAAAAAAGAACGCGAGAGGTGCGCGAGCAGGCGTTACCTTCTGAATATCATCGTCAAACTTATCTGTAAAAATATCTACCTTTTTAATTAATTTTTGTTAAAGTTTTAAAATAAATGTGAAGTAAGACAAACACGTCTTGGACCCCTTGTTGTCTCCCACAAATTATGGGGGCTCGGCCGGGATCGATAAAATTTCGATTTTGAACCAAAGTCTGGACAATGAACAAAAGCGTCCGTGAGGAGACGCTCCGCCATTTTACGGAAACTTCGTTCAACCTGTGTAGAGGTTTGAACTCAGCATGAAAATTCCGCCTGTGTAGAGGCCGGGATTGAAAAAAATTTCGATTTTGATCAAAATTTGGAACGTGAAAAAAAAAAAAAAGCCGTCCGTGGAGGAGACGCGCCGCCATTTTTCGAAACTTCGTTCAACCTGTGTAGAGGTTGAATTTTTCAACTTCATTCCGCCTGTGTAGAGGTCGGAACAAATAACAAAATAACCTGTGTAGAGGTGTATTTTTCAACGAACCCTCAAAATCCCGCCTGTGTAGAGGTTGGAACTAACTCAGTGTGAATAATCCGCCTGTGTAGAGGCCGGAACTACAATTTCAAGACATAACCTGCGAAGAGGTGTCAATTCGAACAATTTCAACTATATTACCTGCGAAGAGGTGAAATCAGTGGAATCAACGTTTTTATTGGATACATCGTACGTGCGAGCAACAAGGGAGCCAGAAAAAAAGGTAGGATCTTTCCAAATTTTTATAAAATGTATAAAAACGCTCTTAAAGAGGATCTCATAAGAGTTGTTGAGAATCTAGACGGTACTGTGGAGAGTACTGACACCATAGTTAAACTAAAGACTAAAATTGAGAACAGTAGTACAGTTGAAAGTGATCCAGATTTCGTTAAAACTTTAATTCAAAACTGTATAGATGAGAGGGTATCGCGAAACGAAAGAGAAGTAACTTCAGAAGAACAAAAAATTGAGCTCGCGAAACTTCAATTAGCAAAATTAGAAAAAGAAATCGAACTTCAAACGGCTAAAAATAAAGCATTAAGTTTAAATCCTGCAGCTAAAGTCGAAGAAAAACAGTTCGAAACTAACATATAAAATATGATAAAAAGTATAAAAACTTTATCTCTTCCTGTTCCCACCAGATCTGAAAATTTTAATCTGTTCTTCCAATCATTAGAGCGCGCATTTTTAACCAAGAAAATAAATGATGAATATAAATCTGAAATTTTAATAAATCTTCTGGGCGAAAGAGCTCATAACGTCTTACTGTATATTAAAGAAGAGGAATTAAATGACTATGAAAAACTAAAATCTATAGTACTCAGAGAATTCCAATTAACCCCTCGCGAGTGTTTAAACTCATTTAAAAATGCTGTAAAATCATCAGGCGAGACATACATCCAATTTGCTGCAAGATTGACGGCAAACTTCCAATATTATTGTTCGTTAAGAAAAGTTAATTCCTTTAAATCTCTATGTGATCTTATAATTTCTGATAAATTATTTGAAACTTTAAATAAGGAAACTGCAACTCATATTGGCATTCGAGAAGCAGAAGATTGGTTTAGGCCTATTGATTTAGCTAAAGAGTGTGATATTTATATTTCATCTAGAAGCGGATCACATAAAGAAATTCCTATTACTTATGGATATACCCAAGACCCCTTTAAAAATAGATCACAAAACTTTAAACCAAAGATTAAAGAGAACTATCCCCAATATCTTGAAAGAGAAAATAAAAATTGCTTTATATGCGGTGATTCATCTCATTGCGCAAGAGACTGTGAGAAGCGTTTTAAACCTAAAGAATCTAACGACCACATCCATAATAGAATAAACGTGAATACTTTGAAAATCGAGAGCGAAAAACAAAATAGCGATGAATGCGCAAATCTTCAATATGTAAACATTTTTGTGGAAAATCAACCCGTAACAGCCTTGATCGATTCAGGTTGCCAGATCCCAGTTTTAAATTCCTCACTAATTAGAGTGCAAACACCTTCCGAAGAAATCATAACATTAAGTTCATGTTTTGGCGAACAGCGTATGGTAGAAGTTAAACTGATAAATCTTTCTCTTAATCAACACTTTCCCGGTATAAGTGTGCGAACGGCAATATCACCGACCTTGACCGAAGAATTTATTATACATCCCAGTGTATATTCTGAAATAAAAAAACTAGGCCACGCAAAGAGCGATGTTTTATTGAATGAAAGTGAATCCTCTTTAGGTGCTCATGCTTATGCTTATCCTAATGTTGTTTCTGTTTCAAATGTGATAGAAAACTCTAGTTATGATTTGCCATATGTTAAAAACTTTAATACTAGAAATGATTCGAGTTCTCTAATTAAGGATTATAAATGTAATAAAATTAAGAGTACTAAGTTAAAATTGAGTATTGTAAGAGAAAAATGTTCTGATATAGTATTGTGTAAGAAAGCCAATGGTGCCATGAAAACGAGTTCCGTGGAATTTATCTCCCGCTCACCTAACCCTTTACCTATGAAGAGTGAACATCGACGGTTTGTGTTGCTCCGAAGGATTTTTGAGCCTTGGCAGTGGAAACGAAGGAAAAAGAGAAATCGTTTTGAACAGACGTCCAGAACTCTACAGAGGAAAATATCGATGCGTTCAAACAAAGATCAACTTGTTAAAAAAGACGTTCTTATGCCTGTGAAACAATGTGTTTTCCTGTGGAACCTTCCGGATGTCGAAGAGGTGCCTTCACATGATGGAGAAAATGTCTAGTTCAGCAAAATTATGATATGTTACATCTTTGTTTATTTGTCGTATAGTCCTTGTCTGTTCCGTCTTTTTTTTTTGTATGTTTCAGATTCTCCTCTGGTCTCCATGGAAGTACCGCTGCGGACAGCGTACGGTCAGAATGGCCGTTGTAGCATGCAGCCAAAACCAAGCAGTCTTCGCGCGCAGGCGCAATGAATTGAAACTGAAACGAAAACTTTTGAACTAGTAAAAGCAGAACAAAAACTCTTGGATATTAGAGAGAAAAAAAACGAACGCGAGAGGTGCGCGAGCAGGCGTTACTTTTATTGTATAAAAATGCATGGGTGGAAGTGGCATAAACAGCTCTAACCCTCAAAAAATGAAACATGGGGAAAAAAAGAACATTAACTGACATCATCGCAAAGTTTTTTTCTTATTTAAGCAAGCGCACAAAATTACGACTACTGACATTAAAACAAACACAGCGGTGTTTTTGGAGGGATTGGCAAATACTTTCAAAGTGGGGCATATTTGAGGGGCGAGTTCATCAACAGGGAAGTTTGAACTGAAGTTTTTTTTAAATGGGAGACCCCAGAAGTCTTCGTAAGAAGTAATTGAGGTTCGATAAATTAAACATTTAAGAATAAATATTATAGTTTGCCTTTTAATAATAATTCCAAGAGTGTGATCACAATTTATTAAAGGAATTTTCAGGATTGTTCAATAGTAGTCGAGTACTACTGTGACAACATCTGGGGTAGGGCTTAGTATACTTAGTTTGACTAAGTTACGAATTAGATCATGGCTAAAATTTAATTCAAAAGTTTAAACAACAAATGATATGGAACAAAAGTCACATTTTAATTTTTGTTTATAATATAGTGTTTTTAAAATTCCAAAATATTTCATAAATAATTAATTTTTTCCTTTTAACATGTAAAGGGATGGCTCATTTAGCATTACGGAATAAGAGAAGAAATGCGAAACATGTTTTATATAAGAAAAAATAAGTCAACTCGTATTAAAATGAGTAGTATTATAAAATATGTGATTCTCTCTCTATAACCGGGGTGGGCATTACGTCGATCGCGATCGACCGGTGAACCGCCAAGACATTTTGAGGTGGCCGCCTGAAGATTTTAGCAGTTAGTAATTATATACAAAAATATTCAAGATTGGCTGAAGTAGGCAGACTATATAAGTCTTCTACTGACTATAACAACCAAAGCTAACTTTAGATAAAAATGTCTTATTTTTTTTTTATTTATTTTGAATTGTTTGATAATAAATGCATCCTTTGATATTATTATATTTGTGGCTATTTTTATTATGTTTGTATTTTGCCTTAAACGTGGTTTTAAATGTGTTCGTTTTTTTTTATTCTAGTTCTGTAAGTATATATATATAAGTACATATTCCATATTTATTATTAATTTATTATAAATATTGTAGACCTTTTCCTACTTTACACCACACCCAAGACACTGGGCATTGGCACAGACAAGAATTTTTGAAGGGGAGAGGCGGGGTCGAGTGTCGAAAATCTACTATTCTCGTATTATACCCAAATAAATGTTTTTTAATATTGTGGATTGTAGGGAACAAAAAAAAAGTAAAAAATAAAGGACTGAATAAATAATCAGCATTAAATAATAAAAATATATTAATAACAAATACTTAATTGAGTTTTACCTACTATATACATGGGATTATAATCAATCGGGGAAAATAATTAAAGGTTATAAGGGAGGGCCCGGACCATTGGACCCCCCCACACACACACACCTTGTGTGCTCCACTGACATTGGGTGGATCGCAACAGCTTGAAAAAATTAGAAGTCACCCGCATCCTTGAAAAGTCTGCCCACCCCTGCTCTATAAGATAGTAAAGCCAGAATATAATATTAATATTAGAGAAATTTTATATCCGAAAAAATATTCGAAATATGGTCCTATTCTTTAACATTAACTGAAGACAGCCTTAAAAGGTATGAACTGCTCAATT
The DNA here is from genome assembly GCA_019973935.1 of Trichonephila clavipes. NCBI lineage: Eukaryota > Metazoa > Arthropoda > Arachnida > Araneae > Nephilidae > Trichonephila > Trichonephila clavipes. Next base: position 7,083 of record BMAU01019390.1, on the reverse strand, counting down.
AAGAAAAATAGCTCATTTTTTTAACATCTAAATTTAAAAATAAATTTTATATAAAGGATCAGCGATAAAATCAAACGCCGTAGAAAAATCACGAGAGCTTTTAACTTCTATTTCAAGAGCTAAATAAAATATTTCTTTAACAAACATAACATTATAAACTATAGAAAATATTTTATTTGCTTAGTTTATTTGTCTTTGTTTGACTTAAGTATACTATTAAATCTAATTTTTAACTCCCTTTTATAAGTTTCACTTGCATGTAATGAAATATTTGAACTCAGTTTTCAACCCCTTTAAAAGATCAGATTAATTCGAAATTTTGCTCACATGTCCAGGACCGACGACAATACAATAGTTAAATAATTTTGTTCCATTGTCCTGATCAGGATCATCAGGACTAACGATTTCTCATTTTCAGATCCCTTCTCACATCTGGCGACTAATTCCAGTTCCCTTTTCCAGATTTGGTGACTAAAGGATAACGTTATAATTTAGTTCGATTTACTATAAAAGGGTGTTTTTTAGTTTTTTTAAACTGTAATTTATTCATTGGCAACCACTGATGCTTTCATAACAGGAGTTATTGTGGTATATAAATATAATGGGGGCCAAACGACTTGTCACCTGTCGCTTTTTATTCTTTCTTCAATTGAAACCATAGAAAATACGTATTAGTATCTTAGAAAAAGAACTTGTCAAAGTAATCAGCACTATTATTTAAAGTTAAGATTGTTTTAATCTTAGAAAACTGTTTTTGTTTTATGATGCCATCAACAAAAGCTATTAGTGAGCTTCAAAGAGGACAGATTGTTCCTATGCGACAAAATGGTGTAAGTAGAGGCGGAATAAGGTATTTGGAGCCCCATGGGCTCAAGAGTCGAAAAGCTAGAATACTTAAGAGTCGTTTATATTTTAAATTTTCAAAATAAAACGTATTGCTAATAATAAAACTCAACGGCTAAAGAGAAATATTAACTGTATATAAAAAAATAAAAAATCTTACTGAAGAGCTTGCAGTTTTACTATAATACTTGTGATTACACACTTTAGCAAATTCATCAATTATTTTTACCATATTTATTTTGTTCAAAACATTTTGTTCTGTATATAATATGACTATGTTGTTCAAGTTGTGTTTTCTTCCATAGTACACACACTTTTTGAATTATTTTTAACACATTTAAAACTGAAAAAGATCTTTCACTTGATGCATTCGATATCGGTACTGTTAAAAATATTTTTAAAAGTATTTCTACATTAGGATTTCTCTTGCAACTAGATAAATTTCTAGTGGGGGCTTTTCATTGTATCTTTGTTTTCTTTTCATTTTTGCTCCAATTCAAATCATCAAAATTAAAAGATTCACTATCGTGTTTGTACGTTTCTTTTCATTGTTGCATAGATTTCTTTTTTAATTTCAGGTTCTAAGCTCTCATCAAAAATACAATAATATGTTCTATAACAGTTTGATAAATCTCAGCTCTTCAGGATAGTTCTACTCTTGCCCTACCCATGTAACATAAAATGAATTCACTGTGAAATTTTCCCTTCTCTCAGAAATTCATAACCGACTTATTTACTTTCACTTGAAGTAATTTTTTTCTTTCACTGCCTGTGAGCTTGTCCTGCTTCCTCTTCAAAAGAGAGCCCTGATAAATCAGTTGCTCCTAGTTCTATTTTTTCCAAATTCATTTCGGAAATTTTGAGTATAATATTCTGGAGATTTTAGTAAGCTACATCCCTTTAAATATTCACACTCAACTTACTGCAATGATTTGTTAGTAGCATTTATTCCCTGGAGTAGGGTATTCCCAATCATGGACATTAGCAGTGGCGTAACGGAAAACATTTGGGCCCCCTTGCAAAGTTAAGTTTTGGGTCCCTATTGGATTTTACAGAAGGTTGGTACTTGGTGGCAGTCAGGCTTTAGGCCCCTAGAACCCTAGACCCCCACAATACGGTGGTGTACGTTACTCCACTAGTCATTAAGGAAGTTTTATATTTTCCCATCTGTTTCAAAAGAGAAGCAGATTCCAGTATCGTGGGGGTTTTTTCCTCATTCGTATAACAGATTTCACACAGCCAAGACCACTTTTATTAATCTTTATATTGCTATTAAGGCCTAAATTCAACTAACTTGAAATAGTTTGCTTTGAACTAGAAACATCTTTTAACACGTAACTTCATTTTATTTCATTAGTAAAATACACTGATGAAAATAAAGTCCCATCACAAAGAAGGATTTGTACTATATCGACGAAATTCGGTAGACATGTTTATACATCTGAAAGATGACTTTGATTCAAATTCAGGGGCACCAGCATGTGCAACTACAGTCCTACTAACATGGATCTGATATCTAAAAAAGGGCCCACTCAGAACTAGTTACGCCAGTGTTCAAATTTCTCGCTAGGCACATAAATGTGGCGCCAGTTGCGCCCAGTGGAGGATGTGAATAAAATGTACTTTAAATACGCTCTATACATCTCGTGAGTTATTTATCGTTGAGGTTTGACCTAGTGAGTTGATGTTAGTCCAATGTGACTTTAAGACGACGAAGAAGCCATTATCAAGAGCTCTCTGAGTTGGAACGATGTTGTATAATAGAGCAAAAGAAAAAATCAAACTGGATTTTCTTTCCACGATATTACCGAAAAACTTCGAAGGAATACATCCACTGTGCAGGAATTTTGGCCGCAGGGGTCCCGGAAAGGAAAACTATGTTTCAATCACGCACGTTTCACCACCGACAGAGAAGGCTGCCGTATTCACCACATGGCTGGGGAACATTGTAATGCAACTACAGCATAAATTACAGTTTTTTGGCACCAGAGTGACACAGTGAACCTCCACTCCCTCCCCCCCGCGCGATGCGGAGGTTGAGGGATGTACATTACCCCACGGCAGTGATGGCTGTACATTGATTAGAAGAAGGCTAGGTCCACGCCTGCAAATAATATTTATGCCACCTAGATACACTGGGCCTACATCTACAGTTATGATCCGGCTCTAGCAAGTTCTTTATTGTAGGAGCACTCTCGAGGTTGATTCTCACATCCTGACTGCAAACTTGCACGTCCATCTGGCAATTCAAATTGTTGCACTGCGATTTATAAACATCATTCAAGGGGTGCTTTCCAATAGGATAACGTGCTCCCTCACGTTGTAACCCAAAAGGCTTTATAGAGTGTAAATATGTTACGTTGGCCTGCTAGATCACCAGATCCTTTTCCAATTGGGAACGAATGGGGCATCATTGGATGACAATGACAGCTTCATCCACAACTCGTCTTTAACAACCTTATATTGATCGATCAAGAACAATAGGTGTGTAATTCTATCCCACAAACTGATATTCAGTACCTTTGCGACACATGACATGCACGTTTGCATACTTGCATTTAAAATTGTGGCGGTTACACCGGTTTTTAATGCATAAACATTTCAAATTTGAAATGGATCTACTTGCGCTTAAATTAATCTGTGATCTTAAAACTTTAATCAAAATTAAATATGTTTCCTATACAAATGTATTGCCGAAGTTTCATTAGTCGACAATATTTTTTTCTTGTTGTCGGGATTTTTTTCCATCAGCGTAACATGTATCCCAGAGTAATTAAGCCCAGGTATGAACTAAAAACGAACTTCTTTGAATTGGATAGTATTCATTTGTTCGAAATAAAATTTGGGCAAAAAAAGGAAAAACGCATGCGAAAAATTTGTGCAGATTGCAACAATGCAGATTTACGGAAAAATGATGGCTAGGGCTTCTACACTACTCAAATACGGGTTGCAATATCAATTCCAGACCCTTTTTTTTTTTTTTTTTTTTTTGTACGCTGAAATTATAAATGGAATCCATCAAGCTTGGGGCCCTGCTGACGCTGGGGGCCCCTGGCAGCCACCAGGTCCACCACCCGCTTAATCCGCCTCAGGGGGTGAGAGTATCTAAAATTTCAAAACAACTTAGCATATCAAACTGAAGCGTAATAAGGATATATAAAGCATATGTAACGAAAGGTAGCATAAAAGCTTCATCAACTAAGGGATACAGACCCAAGAAAATGATAAAACGTAGTGAGAGTAATTTGAAGAGGATTGTGAAGAAAAATAGAGAAAGTGGTCATTTTTGACAACTCTACAAACTACAAAGGAGTTCAATTTAAACCGGAAACAAAGAAGACTTTCACAGAACAATACGAAGAGAATTTAAATTTCTTGGGCTTGAAGGTCGACGACCAACACGAAAACCCTAACCCTATTTGTCAGCTTTAAATTGAAAAACTCGCTATATATATATATATATATATATATATATATAGTATAACAAAATAAAAGTGAAGAATAACTAGACCCACAGTACTAAAGAAGTAAGAAATTGGAATTCAGCAAACACAACAAATGTAGATACAAAAAGTCATAGGACTAAACTGGAGACCTATTATGAGTTCTAAAACTGTCGCTGAATTAGGCCAGCGAATTAGGGTTAGCATATATATATATATATATACATACAGTGGCACACACAGGAATTTTTCAAGGGGGGGTCCAGGGTCGAAAGTTCACCATTTTTATACCATGCTCCTTTTGAGTTTGTCGATTTTCGGTGAGAAAACTAGTTTTTGAATTAGTAATTAGCATTAATTAATAAAATTAATCATTAATAGCAAGTAACTAATTAAATTTTACGTACTATATACTTAGAATTATAATCAATCGGAAAAAAATCAAGGGCTTTGGGGGGTCCGGACCCCCTTGTGTGCGCCTCTGTATATATATATATATATGCTTGGGATAAAGAATACAAAATCTGGGACACAGAAATATGGAAAAAATTTGTATGGACCAACGAAAGCCATTTTACACTTTTTACAAATGATGGTAGACCAGCGTTTCTCAAACTGTGGGGCACCCCCTAGGGGGCGGGATAACCCCACGAGAGGGGGACGAGCATGTTGAAAAGTCGAAAAAACAAAAGATTGTTTTAAAAAACCATTAATTTACTGAAAGTAAGCTAACAGTATATATTCCAGCATACTAAAAAATAAAATACACATTTACACTAATATAATACACTTATAAGTATATCAGAACAGCGCAATATATATATTTTATAAATAATTTAACAATACTAAGTTAAAAACAGTTTTAATAATTACCCGTGACCCCATGGGCTAATCAAATGCAAAATTATATACAAAAATTTACACTTCGTTTCTAACTTATATGGTTTATAATTAATCCCTTAAATACCGATTAAAGATTACATGATTCGCTCCCCAATGCTACAGTTTAGTTTGTAGGGGAGCGTATGTGGTGTATTGGGGGTAGGGTAGAAAAGGAATATATAAGCAAATCTTCTGAAAAAAGTAAATCCATCGCAAACATTGTCACGGTCCTTTTATTGCATTCCAAAGCCTTCGGAATAATTTTATGGACAGCAGTGCATAGAAAAAATTTTACTTCGAAAAGATGCATACATGCGTCCAGGGGAATCAACGCAGTGTCTGAGCGAGACGTTTATATACGCTGATCGCACGTAAGAGGTTAAAGTCGTATTGTAGGTTTAGCGACAAAGTATATTATAATTGAATTCAATTCATTGTTTTTATATGGAAGGGGGGCGTGATGAAAATTAGGATTGAATATTGGGTCGCAAATGTTGAAAGTTTGAGAAGCACTGTGGTAGACGTAGAATTCGTCGAGTACAAAATGAAGCTCTTTATCCAGATTTCATACAACCAGTCGTGAAGGCTGGTGGTAAAGGATTAATGGTGGGGAGCATTTGGTTGGAATGGGATCGGTCCCCCTTGTCACTATAAAGAGTAAAAGAACTGGAATTGAGTACTTATCTCATCTAGAAAATGTTGTTATACCAGTAATAGAAGATTGGTTTCTAGATGATGGCAGATTATATCAGGATAACAATGCTACTTCCCATTGCGCCCTAACTATACACACAAACCTGGTTCAACCATATTCCATGGTGTACAGTAGCACACACAAGAATTTTTCAAGGGGGGGGTCCGGGGTCAAAAATTCACCATTCTTGTATCATGCTCCTTTTGATTTTGTCGATTTTGGGGAACAAAACACAGTAAAAAACTAATTTTTGAATAAATAATTAGCATTAATTAATAAAATTAATCATTAATAACAAGTAATTAATTAAATTTTACGTACTACATACTTAGAATTATAATCAATCGGAAAAAATCGAGGGCTTTGGGGGGGTCCGGACCCCAGGACATCCCCCCTCCTTGTGTGCGCCACTGATGGTGTATCACATCATCTGAAATGGCCTTCAAAAAGTCGAAATATATTAGTGTAATCGAAAATCTATGAAATGAATTGGAAAGGTATTTAAGCGAGTTCAGTAACTTTTCATCAAATGTCGAAGAACTAGAAATATCACTTCATGAAGCATAGTCAGAATTCACAGTAGAGACATCAGAAGCTTATTACATCAGTACAGTACCATGTCGACTTAATGCTCTATACCAGTGGTCTTCAAACTGTGTTCCACGGAACTCTGGGGTTCCACAAGGCATACCCGGGGGTTTCACGAGTCCCAATGAATAATTCAAGAAGAAATAAATATGTATGAAAAACGGTTTGACTTTTTTCTATACGAAGTTTGTAAGTTACATGGATATAAAGCTCATCCTATTCATTAAAACTGAAAATTTTATTTATATATAACTTTATTTTGAAACATTTTTTAAACCTTTTTTATAGTATAATAAAATAATATTAAAACTTTTTTTTATCTTTATATAGGTAAATATGCTTCCTACCAGATTGTGAACATTCTATTGTTTACTATCTCGGGTTCCACGAGATAATTTTTTACTCGCTAGGTAGCACAATGTCTTGCAAAACTATATAGTTTTCTAATGGAATTTGCACATTTTTACATTTGCGGAAAACTACACCAAAAATGAAGGAAAGGGAACAACGTATCAACAGAGTTGATGTTAAAATCTAAATTTAATCAAGAAGAGCTTTTAAATTTTAGGTTGGAATTTCACGAAAAATAAACGGGATTTTTCACAAACAGCAATAAACATTTCAATGCCATTC